>UYWX01020450.1:36156-51710 GCA_900622495.1 Hydatigera taeniaeformis | reverse complement strand
GCCTAGTGTGTGCTGCCGTGGCAGTAGGGAGGATGAGGGTGAGGAGAGAAGCGGAAAGGAGGTCACGGAGGAGGAGGAGGAGGAGGAGGATTAGTAGGACGAGGATGGGGAGGCTAGAAGAGACTTCTCATATTGTCCTGTGATATCGCATTAGATTCGGTCCACTCCACCTCCTCCGTCGGTGGCCAAAGGATAAATGAAGAATGGGAACACAATGTCGTGGGCTCCCATGACGACAGTCTTCTTCAGACATCGTCTCTCACAATGCCTACGCGAAGCTCCCTTCCTCCTATGTCCTCTCACAGCACGAGTGCCGCAGAATCGGCCACACCGTCACGACATTTCCTCACCATGTTGGAGTCCTATGTGCCAAATCGAAGTCGCACTTTAATCACGATCAGGTCTCCTCCCTCCTGTCAGTCACATAGGCGCAGCACTTGTTCTACCATACCACTACGGTTGCCAGTTTCTTCAAGTCGACGGCACAAGAACAATTGAGACGTTTGGGTGCTTAGTGCGATGGTGTAAGCGTGAGGCAGTGTGGTGTGGGTGGCACTTTTGCTCCATTCTAAGTACAGACCACCCAAAATTAACATTGCGGTCCTGTGACATCACAACTCACGTGATTTAAATGTTAATGGGCTTTAAGTTGCCGAAGAATAAGTGAAGGCGCAAGGACTTTTGCGGATAAGATTATTTGGTCAGAAACAAATGGAACAATTTTTGATTGTTAATTGCAACCACGTGATTGGTTTTGCTTAGTTTTTTCTTTGCCCGCTGATTTGTCAAATTAAGAAAAATTCGTTCTGCTTAGTATTGTGGGCATAATTATACTACTGCGGACCTAAAGGCTTAATTGGAGTATTAAAGTCTATGTCTCGTGTTTGCAATTATCGCGCAAAGTATAAAAGCAACCTGTGAAATATTTGGATCTGCCCCACATATGTTTTCACGATTCTCACAGTACTTTACAGAAAAACTCATTGCAAAATCTAATTAAAATGTGCTTTTTATTTGTACATCCCTCAAATTTGAATCGCTTCTTGACAATTCGTGGAAATTTAAACAAACGACAGGCGCATTTTTATGATAGTATAAGGTAACCGAACCTCCTCATTTTCATTCACACCGTAGTTTTTCTTCCTATTTATTGTCTCTAACTCTACTCCTTTTGTGCCTGCATTAATTGGTGCACTTGACCTCATTATACGAGTTGGGAGGGATTGCGACATGGAACGGAGTGCGGTTGCAATGGAAGCAGTGACGATTGCAGTGGCAATATCAAGGTTGAGGGTAGAAGCAAAAGTATGGTTCGCTTGTTTGCATTTGCAGAATATCTAAACCAAGGATGCATGGAGAAGAATGCCTGCCAACGTACTGAGGCATTGGGCACTCCTTTCAACGCGGATTATCAAATCTTGTTCTCAAGTGAAACGACCTTCTGATCAGCATAGGATTAAAGTTGGTGGCCCACCACAGTCGTGATCTCTCGACCGACATAATTTGTTGCCTTTATCATACAGAATTTGAATCATTTTTTAAGTAATGGTTAAACGGTAATAAAATTTACCCCTCGTTTTCTTTTATATACATGCAAATTCTTGTTCCGTTATCTTCAGCTAAAAAAATTCACAATAGCGGAGGTTCGACGATTTTATTTGTTTACCCGGTCTTCATCATACCCCATTCGTCCAAACCCACCATTAAAGTCCGCTATTGTTAGTATCTTAAGGCAAGGACAAATTATACTTAGCCAGACAAAATAGTATCTGAAGATAAAACATGAACCTCGCAACTTCAACTCACGCGATCGTAATTAGATGCCCATAATAGGGTTCTACTGTTACAGCTCCTTTCGTCTACCCGCAAAAGTCTTAACGCCTCCCAATTTCAAAATATGAAGAGATTATTTTAAAATAAGTGATAAAGGAAAGCTTTTTATTGAAAAGAGTATTTTAGGAAAGCAGTGTGTAAGATCATAACTCCGAGTACAAGTATTGATGGAACAAAAGAACATTAAGTTTATTTAATGGTTCTCATTTGTTAATCTTGCGCACCTTTAAAATTCGCATAATATTTCCTTCTTATGACTATTGGAAGCCGATCAGTTTCCTTCATTAGTGACGGAAGTGAAAGATGAAACTTCAAGACGTTGGGAACATGTTTTCCTTGTGCTGTGAATAAGGGCGCAAAAATTAGAATTGTTGGGTAACAAAGTGGGGGACAACTTACCTGGCGACGTGATTATGCAACACATTACACAGGAGGCTGCGGTAATGGAGGTCGGCTTCCATTTGTTTCCTAATTTAATGGCTGTAAATTAGTGACTAGGAAGATCTGTGACTGGACTGCTTCCGTTGAGTATGGTGCGTTGCCGTTTGGACGCAAAGAACCTTCTTCCAGCCTCTACGCCTCCTGACCACCGATAATAATGGGATGGGTGGAGATGGATGCGAACAGTTAGAAGCAGAGCAGTTCAGTTGTCCAGTGCCTGCCTGCCTGCCTGCTTCACTAAAAGTCCCCTCAATTATAAATTTAAAGTAGAGTTGTCCTACTTCAATCCCTTCTTGTAAAGTTTAAAATATTAATTAACATTCTAACCTTAAATTTGACGAAGATACTTGTGACATTGAAGGGTAGCCTCACGATGAGGTTGATTTGCTGTTTTTACGCTCAAACTGGGCATTCGTGGTGGCTGCCAAACTTAACTGTAAATAAAAGAACCTTTGCCAAGAATAGCCCTTATGAGATCGTTAGCAAAAGAGAAGCTGCAGCAGAATAGCAAAATCGTTTGCTATGCCACAGTATTCTCTTAAAGTTGTTGACATAAAGGTGCCCTTTTTCTTGCATTATGGCAAGAATCCTCAGCCTAAGGACACAAATGCAAGCAAATTTGTAAATTTTAATAAATTACGGATTCCTTTTTCTCGATTTCCCTTCTTTACTTTGCTTCGTTTAAGTACGTTTAAAGATGAGGATAATTATGAGAGTGTGGGCCATATTTTTTTACACGGACCGCTCATTTATGCACTTAACGTTGAGGCTTTAAATAGACTTGCAATGTTTCGGGACAGACAGATTGGCAATATGTTTAATCAGGCACTTCGAATCCGATGCCTTGTGAGCTCAAGGCACTTGCAGTTCCCACTTTGCAACGCACAATATTTTCCCTGTCGAAGAAAATAGGATAAAACGACTCTGACCGATGGTCAGTTTAGGGGTGTGAAGACGAGGCTAATTTAGGGGCCAAAGGCAAATTGGAACCTACTTCGCATTTTAACCAATTACTTTTCGCCATTAACAACTGAATGTAAAAGCAGGTAAATTGAGGTCCCTCTGTCTGTAGACTCATCTAACATCTTTGCTCTGGAGCATTGGAAAACGCCCTTTTCCACACATCATCATCAGACGCATCGAGATTGCTGGCGAACGTATGCTTTGAGTAAAAATAGTTCTCTAGAGGTCCCTGTTACTTTTATCTCATTGCATGGAATTCTAATGTGGTAGAAGGTGCATTACGGGCGTAGGGCAAAGCAGAATTGCCTATGGAGACATTCGGACAAATGTCAAATCATTACATAGGGATATTGTGAGGATTTTCTAGCTAAGCTTAAAGTAACTCCTCCCAAACCACCTTAAGCAGTGCCGTCTAGAAAAATTGAAATCAACTAAGCATTGTGAACAGACGACGTTACTTTGTCACGAACACGAAAGGCATTTGTTTTCTCATAGGTAAAGGGGAACTTCGATTAATTTAAGTGCTTTGACATTGCTTCAGACTAAACTGGCATCTCACAATCAACGCATTCAGTCAGGAATCCTGATAATGAAGGGCATATTTGTCTATCCGGCATCTTGAAGTCACTGTGGTTCCATTTTTATGTTTATTCTCCTTTGATTTCTTTGTAATGAATCATCAAAAGTGGCAAAACCTAGTAAATGATTGATCCAGCGCAGTTTTTTCATTTTTAGTCTACTTGTGTTATTACTCGAGATCTGATCAGTAAAGTGCAAGAGACTTCATTTCATGCCACAGGTAAATTTATCCAGACGTGCGCCTGGAGGGAGACGATTGTTTGATTGGTGCGGCGAAGTAATTAGTGATCGACTCAACGCAACAGCACTTCAACATCGGTGTCGACCACGCGAAACGGTAAAAAATGCTCCTCATAAAATCCTAGAGCAATATTTTAATGCATGTGAGCTGCCTTGTGGGTCAGTAGCGAACCCAGTGGTTACGCAGGGAAGAGCCCTTCCGGCTTAGGCTGGAAATAAACGTTACTCTTTGAAATCCACTTTTCTGCAGTGCATTATATCCAAAGTTTACATTACTGTGACAGATCAGTCACCTCAAAGACGGCACACTCTTGAGAATCGTGCCAGAGGAAAGCCAGAAGAAGTGGCGAAAAGACTGCAAATGTAACTATGGAAGAGTATCACAAATTAGTTGCAAAACTATGCTATGATATTAAAGTAGTAAACGAGATTGGTTTAGTAAGTTTATGAGAAGCAAATTCATTTGAAAGTCACGACTGCACTAGGACAGTCATGCAAGACTGCAATGAGGAGATAAAGTTGGTTACCTACTTTAGAAGAAGTCGCAAAAGCTTGCTCCTCTGCAACACTAAATAGGTCTGTGACCGATGCCTGTTTACGTCATTATTTTAAAAGGTGAATTTTTATTTATCCATTGCTACATTATTTTATTATATTTCCTTTACCTAACCTTTAGCGATTTAAATCGCCCATACTGCAAAATTTCGACTTAGCAAACTTGTTTATCTTAATAAGATCGGTGTAGCACAGGACTCATCTCGGGTCTCACCTCGAGTAGCTGCGTAATATGTATAAGCATTATCTCAAAAAATACATTCAACAGCATTATACCTGTCATTTAATAGCACAAAACTTATGCTTCACGTTTCCAAATCTCCCAACTCCTCTCATTTTCGGAATAAGTGTAATTATAAGTGTATATTCTGACTAATCTACGATAGGTAGAATATGAGGACTAAGCCAGCAGATTTATATTAAAAACAATAATCCGAAATTGTGCTACTGAGTAAAAATTAACTGACTATCTCAAAGCTATGGGTTGCGATGTGGCAGGATACCGCGAGAGGTGGAGGCAAGCAAATTTACAAAAGCCTTACCTGTTTGTTACCCAACCTTTGCTGATTCTCTAACTGATTTAGTACTTTTTAAGTTGCTAAACAATTGGCTTTATCTTGCAGTCAAGTATGTTGTGGAACTCTTTAAAACGGTTATCGTCTCAGACACACTACTTCACTCCACGGGACTTTCCACTCCCTTTGGGTACTGCGCGGTTGAGTGGAATGAAGGGACTGCAGAGTGGGACCTGAGTCTCTCTCATTGTAGGCTCAATGTGTAGAATCCAGTTGACTTGAAATGGCAAACATCACCTCCTATCACCTGACACATCTACCATTTGTACGTCAAGACGTCAACAACGTACTTGCGACTAAAGCCCTAATATGATTGGGGTGAGACCCTGTTTAAACGTTTTTCAACCTCTTTATCACCTGATGTAGGTCTCAATGGCAACAAGTCATAACTAATATTCCTTTATGACCATAAGTAGAAAGCATTTACGGTGTAGAAGCGGGTGTGATTGGGGCCAGGGCAATGAAAATGATGGGGGCAAAGACGAGGACTGAATAATTTATCTAGCGATCTCATCACCAATTTTTTTTCAGTAGAAGGATGGCCTACGATGCTAATCTATATTGCAGGTTGCATAGGCTGCAAAGGGCAGTAAACGGCAAAATACTTGGCTGAATGCATTCATTTAAACAGAAAGGAATGAGGTGGGGCTTTGGCATAAATGAGATGCCAGTCAGACCAACAGACGCAATATGGCCGCCAGAGTGGTTGGTACTCAAACAAGTAGTTCTACAAACCATGTATTATGTAGCCCCAATCTCTTTAGCACTCCTTCGATAGATTTTGCACACAAGAGACGCTGCAAGAAAACAATCACGAGCCAACCGTGTCAATCATCCCCCGATACAACGAGGAGGTGGAACTTGACCTCAATACCATTGGCCACCCTTGGCACCTCTTTAACCGCATCTAAATTTGCGTTTGACTTAGAACCAGAGAGCATAGAATGGAACCTATGTCCAGGGGCTTTGGTAGGTTAGTAATGGAGAATACAGAGTTCTGCATAGTCCCGTGGGAAAGAGTTTTATGTAATTTCCCATAGCCAACATCCATGTTTAATCGCCGCAAGGGAGTCTCCCGAAACGGAACTTTTATTAGATGGTTAATGGCTGATGTCTCTTCAGTCGTTAAAAGTTGGCCAGCAAGACACGCGAATTGTGTAGATTCTCTTTTTCCGCTAAGGGATTAAAGACCCTCGATTCGAAGCATTTGTACTTCATTTACACCGCAAATTGTGTCGTTTAGAAGTCAGGGTGGCTTTTCGCTACCACTAGTGAGCGCCTTAAAATTCCCTCTAGGTGATCGTAGGCAAAATGCTTCGTCGAATGCCTACATTTTGGCGAGAAGGAAAGAAGTATGAGTTATTGGCGTCGGTTGGGTCCCAGTGAGCCCAACTAAGGCAGATGCAGCGATTTTTTAGTCTCATGTACAGACCTTTTTTGGGCCTTCCGTTTAACAGTACCGGTAGGTAACATTCGTCCGTTGTCGCTTCAGCTACTTTTGGAATTGGTACTGACTGTTTGAAGAAAAGTATTTAACTAAACTTCAATACGATTAGCAATAGAACAGGTAACCTCGGCACAGCAGTACCAGGACATGTGCGCACTGAATGAGCATTGCTGTGGCTGCCCAGTTTTCTAAAGCCACAAAATCCAAAGTTAACATCAACATAGCGACATTTTCTTACACAGTGGCAACAATTGTTAACTTAGACAGAAATAAATCACTTGTAGCCACCTCAATCATGCGATCAGCGTCTACTGGTAAGCTTTCATAATAATATCTCAGAGGTCGGTGGCAACTGTAAATGTTTGTAAATTGCCATTCAATTTGAATTAAGACTTTGTTAATTCGGAAAATAGGAAAAAAATTAACCAGACAGCAAAGGTAGTGTCAGAACCTTTGGGACGCACGATCATAATCTACTTTCAAATGTTGATTGTGGCGCATTCAGTACTTGTCTTGGCGTTAATTGTGTTTAAAAGGAATGCAGGTGAGTGCGAGTTCGACTTCCGTTTGGAAGGAAACATGCTAAATGGAGCCGTCAAATGTACCTCCTTGAATTTTTACCGATCCTCTTTAAATTCTATGTTATCACGATTTAAAAAAACCGTGACAAGAGCCAGCTAGTCTCTGCGATACGGTTTAAATGTTAAAAATCTTTTCCTGATTAGTGGTAGTCCTAATTACATGCAATGTGATTCGACTTAGCACGCAGTAACAAGAAGTAAATAAGGAGGTAGACGATTTTAAATTGCTTGCTTTTATTCACTGAAATCGTCTCATTTATATGTTATTGGAATTTTCAGCCTATTCGTAATGATAATTTCAGCTTAAAAGGACGTATACTTTGCTAAAAATGCAATCGGTTCCCTGCCCGATTTTAGGTGACTTGTGAGCACTCGCAAAGGTGACCACCTTTGTTAAAGCCTTATCTACGCGGTACTTAGAAGGAGGTTATGCCAAATGACTTAATTATGCTGAAGCAGTGTCCTTTTATAAGATAAGGCCATTTAGATTTGCAAGTACAACATTTTGTAGCATCTATGCTCGCTGCAATTTGTCCCAGCTAATTGATAGCCATAACAATAATTTAAGCATCTCATCTATGAGATTAAAGACTTTAAGACAATCTTCGTGACTCCATTAGTGCATGGTGAAATGGTCTGTGTGCGTACTGAAGGTGTTTTCACGACTTTTGCTTTAAAGATGTAAGAATGAGGAAATAGTATAAAAATTTAGAAGTGTCCGTAGCAGTGTCATGATTTTCCTTCACCTCAATGACAACCGATTTTAAAGGATGGAATAAATGAGTCCCGAAAATCAGATATGATGATTGAATTACATGGCACTTCTTTGCATCAGGATATCTGATCTCATTGTCTTCAATCGAAGGTGACTGCTCTGGTGCACAAGTAGGATATGCCCTACTACTGAGCTGGGCAGTTTTCTTATTGGTGAGTCGACATAAAGGTACTTACAATTAGACAAAACGGTATTTTTTTGTTTTAACCCAACCGAACCCCTAGGGCAGGCGATTAGATGAGATGGATTGCAGAACACTGAAGCTGGCGCCATGATGGCGTTGCGTTGTGTGAGCGTGGAAAGAGGTTTAGATATCAGTCACTTCAAATTCAGTGATCTAATGTATTGGACGAGAGACGTTGTCAGAGTATGCTGTCTCGATAAATGTCATTATTTCTATTTTGCTAAAATCTGCGCCATAATACTCATCATAGCCAATTCAAAACCTATGAAAAGCTGCTTTGCCTCTTTTCTTTTTGCCCATGGCGCGAATGCAGAGTGTGTGTGCAAAGCCTTGGCAGGTTTTATGTATGGATTGTTCACCTCTTCTAGGGCAGCAGCCCTCAGTCCATAGTTCTGCATTATCCTTTTCTTACCAAAGTTCCCTTACTGGATAAATTCTCGTGTGCGTATTCTTAAACCGCTTCTAGGTTCGACAGAGCTCTCGGTTTCTTAAACTTATTCTCCTTCGTTCTTGCCGGAGGTCAAGTGCTACAAACAACAGATTTTTAAATGTAACTTCACAATACCGAGAATTGAGCGAGGTTAAATGTTAAATTTCTCTCGAAGTGTAAGTAAGGTGTGCCTCATATCAGAAAGACTGCTCAGCCTGATATCAACTCTATGAACTTCTAATTACGTAAAATGGCTTTCTAAAATGGTTTGTCAATCAAACGGAGATGACACTTGCGACCTTGAAACTCTCAGCGTAGCTTTCCGAGACTTCCCATTGGCTAAAAAGGGCAATAAGTTGAGTTGGATACGTGCATTCAAGGGGGAGAAGTAGGAACTTGTCTATGACTACGTCCGAAGTCCAGCCTACGCCACAAAAGCAAGACAAATATCAAAGTCGCTGTCAAACATACAAGCATAATAAAACACATTACTGGCGAATTCGTTACTTCCACATGATTCATTACATACTCATTGCTGTGATATCAAGTTGTATACCTTCTCCTGGGCTAGCGAAACTTGAATTGGCTCCGCAAATATTGCGGAGGTTAGAACAGAAATAACAATTAAATTTAGGTCGCTCTATAGCAATCTGGACCGTGGGTACAATTAGAAACCCCAAATTGAGACGCATCCAAAGACTCTGGTAATTTTCGGGGCAACAAAATCGTTAAAATTCCTTTGAAGCAACCATCTTAGAGTGCCGAGGTAGGTCATGCTGAGATCCACAATAGCTTCTTCTATCATGAAATTGATTTGGCAATAAATCCAATTAGTAGTACATGAGTTAAGTAAAAGTTACTGGAAACCATTTTACCATTCGACCTAAAGTGGGTACACAACCAACATTATTTGCGAAATACAATGCAGCTATGGTTGATCGCAACATTTACCAGCGAAGTGGTAGAAGAACACGGCAATATCCGTTTGATTATCATCCTCATCCTATATCTATGTTCCTTAAGTGACCGTTCCTTCCACCAGCTAGAAAAATTTGGGGCAAATTGGAAGAAGAGTAAAAATACCGCACTGCTTGTCATGGCTTGCATATGATTACGACCACAGTACCTTCGGAGTAAATTTAGGGATAGGTATACCGATGCATACGACACTGACCAGCAGTGTTACTAAAATACCTTTGTTCAGTCGAATTTCCTCAAAGGCACTCAAAGTGATACGTCTCTGCATTAAAGAACCTCTTAAATGGCTCAGTCTCATGCATTTAGTTCGAAAAAATGAGGCTCAAACAAACGCTTCGCTCATACTTTATCACAGTCTTCCCCTTCACCTATCTGCTCCCTTAGCCACCAACCTCTAACAACATGCACCTTACTTCGTCGTCTGAAGCGACACCACACTGCAGTTTGTTCCCCTCCAGCTGTATTTTAATGAAAAACATAAAACAGTAGCTTTCATGTCGAAGTCATGTGTCCACTACCAACCATCCTTACAACCTCTTCACGAGGGGTCTACAGCAATGCTTCAGTGGTTCATAAATTAAAACATTTGCATAAATGAATGTGCCACTGCTAAAAAGTGCATTAAAGTCCTTCAAATGGACCAGAAACGAATATTGCACGAAATTGAACAAGGCCAGTTCAAAAGGGGAAGAGAATCCAACTTTCCCTTAGGACAGACCGAAAAGTATTAGCCACAAAATGCCCTTGGGTCTTTACTTATTCTTCGACAACTTAAAACCCATTTAGTGTAAAGTGTAAGTTGGGATTATTTATTCTGGGTCTATGGATGCGTCACCACATGTCGCATCAGCCAATTTCGAGAGATAGTTGGATGTTCATAGGCACTGAATCCACCCACTAAACATATAGGGCGGATCTTTGTTGAAGTAATTCGTACAGATAGGAGATTCGACAACCAACTCTTATTTGGAAGTCTATTTGCGATTAATTTACTAGTATGATTTGGGATCCCGAAAATTGGTCGATTCTTCTTGATTTTGTGCTCGGAATTGCGCTGTGTCAACGAATCAATCGAATTGCCATTTGTTACACGCCATGGATCTCGGTTAAATTAAACCTTATTTGTGCAAATAAAAAGGTTCTAAATGGAATATAGGGACAAGGGAGTGTCACTTTTAGCGTTTACGTAATTCATTGCCAAGACATACGAATAAGTAAAATCATTTGATGAGAGTACAGCCATTGGTCACCATTAACACTTGTTGAAAACACACTAGCAACGGTCATTTACTGCATCGACCACTTAAATCATGTAGACACTTGAAAAACATTGGAAACGCATTTTGGGTGGGACTTAAGCACAATGGCCTGATGAAACTTTTTGGCTCTTCGTCATGGTTCGAGCGGGATTCAGCGCACTGATGGTGGGCCTTCATGCCGTCTTTACGACCGGAGGCCGAGGCCGCCGCTAATCCAGAAATTGAAACATAAAAAAGGGCTTTTAAAAGGCCGAAAATGCCCCTGTGCTTTTAACCGCATTCTTTTCTATTCATCTGCCATGCTATGAAATGCTGCAGGAAATCAGAATGGCGAAAGCCAGTTGGTTCTATTCAGCATTATGCAAGTTGTCTCTGGAGCAGACGAAATCTCTGTCAGCATTGAAAGTTGAAGTACCGGGACACTTAATCGAGTAAATTAATGCTTCTACTTGCCTGCGTTAATAATTTTGAATTGTATGGGTTCTAACGTTTTCTAAAGTTCCTTCCTCTCCTTCATTGTTGTTCAAAATGAACTCATGCAGCATAAAGAAGAAAGGTGCCAAGAAATGAACGAACCAAGAATGAATAATGAACCGGATCAACAATTGATTTAACAGTCCTACTGATTTCCTTTTTTATGTAAGGAGGTAGCATTATTTTTTTATGACTTTTCCAACCGTCAGCAACTTGCGCCCAGTAATGGCATAAAAAACACACAAAAGCGTCAACCCTCATCCAAGGAACTACGTAGTTTCATCAGTTGCGTTTTTTTTTGTCGCGTGACATTTTAAAGTAGGACGTTTAGAAAGCAGAGTTCTGTTAAGTCTTGGAAGAGAAAGGCAGGCATTGCTAAAAAGAACGAGAATCAAAGTTTTTGAGATCGGTGCAGAAGCTAGCACAACAAGATAAGGCAATGGGACCACCTAACAGAGACCGGAACCGGAAACAGCAGTTTTACATGGTATGGCAAACGAATTAGTAAACTTCGTCAAACTTTGGTCACACACCATTCAAAGCATTCATCATCAAGTCGAAATTTTCATTCTCAGATCGGTAGTTTATAACTATTCTAAATCTTAATATGTCTCGAATATGACAAAATTTACGCCTATACAATAAGTCCAATTGTCTGAAACTAGTTGTTTAGGAAGGAAAGAAATTGTGGACAATGGCTGTTAATTTAAATTTGCCTCCGTCGAATTTATGACTTGTAGTAACGGTGTTGTAGACAAAAGATGAGGCTTGTCAAACAGAAGGCTTGAGCATTGCTAATCTTGCGACTGAAAATGCTTAATCACTCAGGGGACGCCCAGAGGAAATGGCGTTCGGAAGTAGCACTGTCGAGGTAGTCAGTTTATATATCACCGATGTGAAAAAATCGTGACTGTTCTCAAAGGATCAGTCTACAGGTGTTGTAAAAAGAGTAACAAGGACGTCACTTGTAAACTTATTGTGTGACTCATTGTCATTGGACAGTGACACAGTTGTGTGGATTTCGTAAGGATAAAACGAGCAACTAATCTTATAGAGTTCCGAGTTTCCAATGCCACGTGTAGGATATCCAGTGGGATAAAAGTGCTTCGTGGCACCTGTGGCCGCAAATCCAAGTGACAAGGGCGTTGTAATGGATTGGAACTTATTGCATGCCTGGCAAATTTGTTCACACGGTGGAAATACATTGATGAAACAATTCATTTTGTCTTCACCAAGGTGTAGGGAAGAGCAAATAGATTGTGCATCGCATGTCTTCACATTCCTTTCAAGTGGAATTCCCAACACGCCTCTTCGACGAAGTCATCTGCCAGGTATCGCGATGGGATTTATGCGGGTTCTTTCAGTATAAGAGAATTATTTAAAGTTGGAGGACTGTACAAGCCATCACATGCATCTATCGGTAGCCGTAAAAGCACTAGTGTGAAAGCCGTCATTTTCCAAGCTTTGAGCTTTAAGGGCGTTTCGTTGGTGTAGGATCCATTATTTATCCAACCTGTTCACTTGAACCCATTTCATTGCTGTCTAAAGGTACTTTCAGTTCAGACAATCGACATCTCTTCACAGATATGCTATGCAGTGGTGCAAGCTGCTCGGTCTGGAGATAAACAGCAAACAAGTAGCTTCTTTACATATGATGGGTGCTTTCATGCACGCATCGAAATTGAAGTTGCTGTCTACTGTAGGTGTTGTTTTTCACCGATCTATTTGACTTTGATGTCTCGCCTTCCACCAAAAGCAATATTTGCTTGAATTGTCATAACAAGATTAGTCAAAGAGCGGCAAACGTCAAGAATGCTCACCCCTAAGATGAAAGCAAGTTTCCACTTTTTTCAAGTTCCGACGCTTCTAGTTTTCCGAGCTCAAAACGCGGCACTGATAAAGCTGCAAATACTACCGTCATGGATCAAAGGCCAAGCTACCGAGCACAGGTTCTCCAGTGAGCACTTGAGAAATCTCTTCACCGCAACTTTAACATGTACAGAACCATCATGCTGCCAAAAAGGCGATTTACTAATGGCTTATTCCTGAGTTAGCATGCCTTGCTTTAAGAACACCTTATAATGGTCAACTTTAGTTTCTCAATGTTCCCACTTAACCAAGGGTAAGCCAAGAACTTCTGCCGTGATGCATTTCTTCTGTTACATGCACACAATGTCGATGTGACTTAATGCTCCAGCATCCACCACTCACATCCATCCTGCGCCCTTGGGCTGCACACTTCAGAGATCACTTGCTACTGTCTCAACTACGCTGCTCACCTGTAGGCTTATCCTTGCCAATCTTATTCTCCCCTTTCTTGTACATTCTAGGATGCCACCGTGCTGAATTCAGTCCTTACCTCCTGTGCCATTTCTTCCTAATATGCACCATGCAATGGATACGAATGGGGACGAGCCCAAAGCATACAAGTCCTTTAATTTTTGCACAATTCTCAGCCAATTGTATTTAGTGTGACAATGGGGAAGTAAATTAAGGGTAGGAATTTCTTTCAATTCGTCGCCGTTACTGAGGCGTGGAAAATGAAGGAAAGCAAGGCCAAACGGAGACCCGTATCATTCGTAGGAACATCATTGCAGAAACTAAACACATTAAATGGCTTTATGTTTCTGCTTAAAATGGTCTAAGAAGCGGTTTCCCTTTTGCCTCATCGTGCAATCCTATAGCCTAAACAAATAGGTTCATGAGATGCACAATAGCAATTGCGCAGCAATCACAGGAGACGGCGTACAGTTGTCTTTCCTCTCCACTCCTAAAATACCAAACCTGCTAGGGCAAATGTGCTAGATTTTGGCTGCACTTCTGTTACTCCATCGCCCTTGCCATTGCCATCATTTTATTCTTAGTTCTGCCAGCTCCTATCACGCATCTGTTTCTCATCTGTTCAGTTGGAATCACCTATCCTTAGGTGCACTGAAGAGGCATCATTTGCGACCTCGAAGGAAGGGGCAGAGATTAAAGATTAGCATGCAAGTGATTGTTGCATGCATTCTACTTGCATTACATCTCTTCTCACGGATAGGTATACCGATGCATACCACACTGACCATCCTTTAAAGGAGATAAAGTGCAGCAGGGTTACTAAAATACCTTTGTTCAGTCGAATTTCCTCAAAGGCACTCAAAGTGATACGTCTCTGCATTAAAGAACCTCTTAAATGGCTCAGTCTCATGCATTTAGTTCGAAAAAATGAGGCTCAAACAAACGCTTCGATCCTACTTTATCACAGTCTTCCCCTTCACCTTTCTGCACCCTTAGCCACCAACCTCTAACAACATGCACCTTACTTCGTCGTCTGAAGCGACACCACACTGCAGTTTGTTCCCCTCCAGCTGTATTTTAATCAAAAACACAGAACAGTAGCCTTCATGTCGAAGTCATGTGTCCACTACCAACCATCCTTACAACCTCTTCACGAGGGGTCTACAGCAATGCTTCAGTGGTTCATAAATTAAAACATTTGCATAAATGAATGTGCCACTGCTAAAAAGTGCATTAAAGTCCTTCAAATGGACCAGAAACGAATATTGCACGAAATTGAACAAGTCCAGTTCAAAAGGGGGAGAGAATCCAACTTTCCCTTAGGACAGACCGAAAAGTATGAGCCAAAAAATGCCCTTGGGTCTTCACTTATTCTTCGGCAACTTAAAGCCCATTAACATTTAAATCACGTGAGTTGTGATGTCACAGGACCGCAATGTTAATTTTGGGTGGTCTGTACTTAGAATGGAGCAAAAGTGCCACCCACACCACACTGCCTCACGCTTACACCATCGCACTAAGCACCCAAACGTCTCAATTGTTCTTGTGCCGTCGACTTGAAGAAACTGGCAACCGTAGTGGTATGGTAGAGCAAGTGCTGCGCCTCCGTGACTGACAGGAGGGAGGAGACCTGATCGTGATTGAAGTGCGACTTCGATTTGGCACATAGGACTCCAACATGGTGAGGAAATGTCGTGACGGTGTGGCCGATTCTGCGGCACTCGTGCTGTGAGAGGACATAGGAGGAAGGGAGCTTCGCGTAGGCATTGTGAGAGACGATGTCTGAAGAAGACTGTCGTCATGGGAGCCCACGACATTGTGTTCCCAATCTTCATTCATCCTTTGGCCACCGACGGAGGAGGTGGAGTGGACCGAATCTAATGTGATACCGCTGGACAATATGAGGAGTCTCTTCTAGCCTCCCCATCCTCGTCCTACTAATCCTCCTCCTCCTCCGTGG
>UYWX01020450.1:0-36100 GCA_900622495.1 Hydatigera taeniaeformis | reverse complement strand
CCGCTTCTCTCCTCACCCTCATCCTCCCTACTGCCACGGCAGCACACACTAGGCGTAGCATCCTCATTCGCCCCTTGCCTCCTTTGCCTCCACCACCCTCCCCCCCCTTCCCTTGAAGGCAGCCCTGATGGTGCACGCGTACTGGAGGCATCCGAGGTTGACAGGCACTCGTCAACTCTCAGACATCTACACATGTGGTGTTGGCGTGGAAGGAAGGCAAGTGTGTATGCCATAATACCGACCGCAGACTTGGAAGCGTGGCTCCCTTCCAAGCTCAGGCGAAATCAACAATGCAAAACAACCGGCAAACCACCATCATCACCACCGCGTCGCTGCTGACACTGGATGGTTTTGCCACCACCAAATCCGTCTTGACACCGATGTCAAGAGCCAACGCATAAGAGGTGAGTGGTGGTGAGAAAGTGGCGTCAGGGCATGTCGTGGATTTGCGAAGTTGTCCATTTACACTTTCCTTCCGTTTGAGTGGATTGGGGGGTGGAAATTTGGAATGCGAAGAAACGCAAAATTGATGAGCTTCGCAATTATCTATTTACGTCTGACGCCTAAGGGCAGCATCTGCTCGGTAGGTCGCGATATCTTCCTCCTTACCAATAAAAAGGGCAACAGTTGAGTGTCCAGTACGGTAGTTTGACCTGCAAATTTGGAGTCACACTATAGGCATGGCATCGGACATTGTGAGTGGGGCAATACATGGCAACAGCGCGAAGTAGGCGTAAGTTATGGGGATAGTGAATAATGAGTGAAGCACAGCCCAAATTAAAAAGCGCAAACACTGTTGGCAGGATTGCAACAGATGCGAGGCACTGTTTCTTTCCCTTCTGACAAACGAATAAGCATGGCGTTGTCAAATTCTTGCTATATTCGGGATAAGTGAGTGCAAAGGCAAGCTACAGCTTCTTACAAAATAAGCTAAGAAAGTTACTTTTCTCGAGAGTGAAGGGTTTCCAGGAGGTCTTCCCCTTGTGACACCACGAGCACAGGCACTCCACCAGTATGCCTCGATAGCGCCTGCTCTGACACACGTAGATGAAGAAGTTGGAGGTAGAGTTGATAATGGAGAGGAGGTTTGTAACCCCGTTCATCACACCCGACACGGTGTTCAGGTGGCTTTCTCTCACCTCATTCAACACCAAGTACGTTCGGAGAATGCTGCTGGGGATTGCTGGCAGCGATGTGATCACAAAAACGATTAGCGCGTTGCGCAGAATTGACACAATTTTAATGGAGTTGTCTGGTGCATTCTTCACGGGGGTGCCTGCTTGCATGCTCAAGAACTTTTTGTGCATGACGTCAGTGATGGTTTTGGTGGTGAGGAAGGAGAAGACAAGCATCAGGACGATGGGCAGGCATGCAAGAGCTAGCAGATCCATAAAAATGTGCACAAGTTTCGACGTTCGAATGAGCTGACTCCGTAGTGGATGGCATATCAGTGCTGCAGCAAGCAGCATGTCGGGAATTCGGCAGATCACTGACCCCACTGCTATGCAAATGACAATGATGCGCACATGACTGAGGCTCCACAGGAGCTTAAACTTGACTGGTTTGAGGAAGAAGAGGAAGCGTTCGAATGACATGGCAATGAGGAGCCAATTGCGAAAGATTTCGAAGATGTTGAATCCGCAGTAGAGGAGGGCGAAGGCGACAGGCCACTGGGTGTGTTTGTTGGTGTGGAAAAGGCAAAAGATGAGCATGAAGGAGAGGTAGCCAACATCAGCAGCGGCAATGCAGGAGAGGATGAGGCGTGTGCTGATGAATGTTTGGGAGTCGCGAAGGAAAAGCAAGAGAGTGAGAAGACTTGTTGCAATCTCAGCACATTGTAAACCCTGTTCCTGTGGAGTTAGCCAGCCCTGAAGTTACTTACCTAGTTTAGAGAACTTCAAATGGTCAAGTGGTCCATGAAACCTTGTTCGCTTTAATCCACCACAGAATGTGCAGTTATGGAAGGTGGAATGGTGTGATTTTTTACTTTGCACTTGTTGCAGAAATGGTGTGACGGTGCAATTGTTTGCGCAAAATTTGGAACTTAATGAAGGCAGTCATAGTGCCTACCTGACTTTTATTCTCCTCAACCCAGTCTTGAATTTAAAAGGCTGTGATGAACTAGAGACGCTGGCAGAGGACGGAAGGAAATACGTATCATCGAGTGGTATTTACATGTGCGGTGAATTTGCAATTATTTGGAAAGCGACAGCACAGAGCTACTTGGCAATGCGAACGGAAGCGGCTGTTCTTCCATGCATGCGCATGTCAGTAAAGTGCAATAGGAAGAATGTCATCCTTTGCCATTTGAAATGGTTTCGCCCATTTCGCCCAAACAATTTAGCATAAATGCGAATGCCCATCAGGAATACCAAGTTTTGCGACGCGAAGGTAAGGGCGAAATCTGGACAATGATTTCGGCTTCATTTACTGGGATGCGCTTGTATGACCTTAGCAACAGCATGTCAGGCCTTGGAGTTTGACCCCCTCCCTTTCATTTGAGCACTTTCGCCTCGTCGCCACCTTTCAACTGGTTACTGCACATTTGCAAGCCTGTCTCGGCTGACAAACTCACGTCGATGAGGTCGCTAATCAGACATTCGCCATGTGACAGGCCTTGACAATACCTCGTTCTCGATGAGCACAACTTTTCCGTGCAGCCGTGGAACTAAGACTAAATTAGGGCGCCGACAATGAGACTCTATCACCCACCAACTTTGAAATGAAAAGGAGGAGCTGGGTGGAGAGTATTCAAGCTTCATAATAATGTCTTACATTGAGTGACTAAGTTTCCAAACTTCCTTTGACTTCTCTTAGCAATGCCCTTCCCTCCTCTGACAAGCTCCTCCCTTCTTCGGGCTCATAAACTGTACTTCAGAACTACGGAACTCTACCGACTGCTACTTGACTCTATAAGTCAATCCTGTTACTCCCCCACTACCAAGCGATTCTGCATCACCTCATTCTCCCTATAAAACCTAAATAAACAAAAGTAGTAGAACGAACTATGTTTTGTAAGGATACGGAAAATATTTGAGAAGTGCCGGCAAATCTCAAAGGACAAACCCGAGGCGAGGAGTAGAAAGACGTAACATCTATTGCTCTCAATGATTAAACGAGGCGTTAACGCAGTAAACAAGGGGCTAATGCAACATTTATAATTTACCTTTTCAATCTAACCTCAGGAGTAGTTGCTAGAGTGTCTAAAGAGCTGGGGGACAGGAGCTACTAATTTTACAAATGCAGAGCGAGTGCTTTTGGAAGTGCTGGTTTATAATTAAGGCGAAATTCCATTCCAATGACCTGACACAATCGGGTTTGCTCTGTTTCGGTTCCTCTCGCGGCTGTTTTCTCTTCCATACGAATATTCGCCTGGTTATTATGGCTTTCTCAGGCTTTACGAATAACCACAGATTGCTATGCATAAGGCGGTGACAGGTAACCCCTGCCCTACAATGCATTCCCCCTTCTACCTTATCCCATTTAAGTTGTAAATTCAATGCAAAGGAAATAAGGCATGGAATAACCGTTGTTTATTACAGGACTGTAAAACAGTGCCGACGTAAGGCAGCTGCGTCAGCGCTGTGCCATTCTGTAGCACTGTCTGCAACCGAGGCAACATTCTTTGCAGAATAGGCAAGTAAGTTGTTCATTAAATTTTCCAATACACCGAGGTCAAATCCGAGGAGACACGCTGTGTCGACTGCAAAGTGTAATGCGTCATGCTAGGAACTAGAAATGACTCCCCACCCTCTTTGCTAGTCGACTCTGCCTGTAAACCTGCGGCTCCATGAATGGCTATAAACTAGCCGATCTATTAGGCAAACTTCCTGCCCTCGGAAACGGTTGCAACGGTTTCAACACACTGCACTCCTCCATGACTTGGCTACCAGCTCGATAAGCGGCTCAGTTGATTTGCAAATGTTTCATTTGGGCACCGATTATGTTGTTATAAAGGCTTACAAGAGGCTAATGGACTAAGTCAGGCATCGACTTTCAGCATCCGTTACTACGTCTCTCTTAGTAGTATGCAGTACGCAAGTCCCGATTTTCTTGAAAGTCCACTGACAGTCTCACAGCATAGTCACTTGTCGAATGCCAAAGTGAGTCACCTAATGTCCTGCTTATAATAACTCAGTTAGGTCTGAAACAATACAACTCACCTGGACGGTAAGCAGTAGTTCATGCGTTGTTGACGCATGAACATAACCAGCAAAGAGGCTTCAGCAGTACATTTCTCTCCACAGGCCGTGGCGCTAAACCTACTAAAGCATCCTAGGGCTTTATTTGCATGTTTATTCGCAATATTTGTATAAGTGACTGCAAGATGTCTATTCTCCCAATCGGCATTTCAAAAGCATTTCCCAATGAGCGCAAAATAATGAAGTCTCTTTGCTGATCTGTTCACTGTGCTTCATCCTCTTCATTGTAATCCCATTGTCCTCACTTCAGCAACGCTTATGGTGCAGCTCCATCTGCCCTCCTATTTCACTCGAGCATCAATGGGAGCATTTTCCCATATCACGCTATGTCGAACGACAAACACCAAAACCCTTTGTTATTTTGGCGCTGAATGAACATGTACGGCCTTAGTGATTGCTGAGTCCAATGGATACCATCCCTCCTCTGCATTAATATTACCTTTGTTTTACAACTCTTGGCCTTACTACTGAGGTGCAGAATTTGTGGTCAAACATTTGGATCACTTTGTTATAAACCGGCTGCCAAGGCTGAAAGATCGCGAGTGGTGTTGATTTAAGAACCTGCAATGCTCCAAAGTACATTTAGCTCAATCTGGTCTTTTTACCTTATCAACATTCAAGATACTTCAGCTTGCATGGACTGCCATCACCGCTGAAATTCGAATATGTGCAGGGAACGTTGTCAAAGGGTGTAGAGGGCAGAAAAGAACGCTGTCGCCGAAGTCAAGTGTCAATATCAATCACCGCCATGATCCATTAGTTGCCAGCAGTAAGGCACAAGGTTGGGACAATTTTTCGCTTCCAGGAACCATCTTAGATGATTTAACCTTTTGCTTTTCATCCCACCTATTTTTGCATCCGCCCAACGTAATTGGCGCATGATTACGTCAGTCAACAGTTGCAGTGCGGAGGCGACAGCGACAATTGTTGAGCCTTAAGATGCTGCTGAGGGAAGCGAGATGTTTGCAACCATTCAATCATTCACATTTGCCAACATGTATAGATCCTCTCCAAACGCTGCGAGACATAGTTGGCAAGAAGCTTCAACTTTTAGGCAACCAAGTTTTACCCAATCCGTGGTGCAGGCTAGCGAAATCTCACGGCATTCAGATGCAGGAGGTACGAAGTGAAGACGAAAGAGTGCCGTTTCAATTGAGTGGTAGAAGCCTCTCTGATATGCATTACAAGCCCAGCGTTAGCATCTCCTCCCCACCGCCCACATAAGTTCTTTCATCCTAGAATTATCTTTCACTCACTCATCTGTGCTTTGGTCCGCCTCGACACTAGTTGAATACCGAAGAGAGTTTTCCCCTCCTTTTGCTAATGCTAAGCAAGTTTTAATTTTTGAGTAAAACCCTCCCGAAGAGAAAAACACTATACTTCAACAACATAAAGGACTGTCGCAAAAACATAAAAAGAAGGGCACCACATTGAAACAGGTAAGCATTCGCAGAACAAAAATGTCTTTGTTGTTGACGCACTCAATAGAACGTGAAAAAATGTCAATGCGAATATAGAAGAAAGAAAGGTGGCCTATTACGGTAAATCATCTTATTGTTAGTTGCATAAATCACACTTCTGCAATCCTGTAACCACCGAAAGTGGACTGTAGTGTTCACGACGCCAGGCGGGATGAACCTTAACCCATTGTACCTCGGTGTAGAGGAGCGTCGCTTATCCTCTAAACCACGTTTATCGCGCACATCCGACCCAATCATGCTAATTTTGGGATGCATGTGCTTCCAGACAGTGCAGCCTTACTGACACATCTGTCTTCATTCCCAAGGTTCTACGTCTTGGCTTTGATCTTGAAATACTCTTGTGCAATAGAGAAACAAGACTGTACTGGATTTATGAACGATAACGCGTATCTGAATAAGAGTTACATCTATTTCTGAAGCAGGTCTATGAGGTTATGCCAGCAGTCCTGTCTCTTCTGCTCATCCATGGCACATATTCGGCCATAGCACGAGATCCGCGCATGTGGAAAGGGTCATAAAGGCCAAAGCACACTTCAAATTCATTTACTACAAATATCCATCGTAACAATGATGATAATTCGTAATTCGTATCCAACATGGAGGAGATTTGATCGCAAGCCAGAGGAGGTGTTGGTAATTTAGTATGTCCTATAGCATAGTTTCAAATCCGACCATTGCAGTGGTACTCAAATTCTAAAATTGCTAACTTAAACTTTGGCCACAACGCCTGTTATGAGGCTTTTAAATCTATCATCCATTGCGTGGTCAACAATGCTCATCTCAAGCATTCTTTTGCGGAGGATGTGCGTGGAAGTTTGCGAAAGTGGTGTAAACGAGGCTTTGTGCGATTCGGTATTTTGTACCATCTATGGACGAGATGTTTGTGGCAGGATCCACGTTTGGCACGGCCGTGTACTAAACTGGCAATTACAAAGGATTAGTTTTAAGTGAAGTTGTATTCTCCGCCACTTTTACACGAATCATGGTGGGGAAGCCAGATTGGTGTTAGCTGCTCAAAAGTCAGGAATAAGGGACTGTATCATCTACTCATTTGGGATGACGGCGACTGAGTAACGAAGACACAAATAGTTTCCGAGCTATGAGAATGTATTTGTTTACTCCCGCTGAGTAGACAAATTGTCAAAGCGTTTATATTTTACAGAACATTGCGGTGACGCAAACAGGAGCCAAGTATTTATCAGTCATCATATCAATTTATGATCCAGTTCGAGTAACGTGACTGTTATTTACAACACGCCAACGCAACGCACTCAGCAGACTTGAGCCGAACATTTAGGCTTCATTCAGTTTTGGCTCTGTCTCGTCTCTTGGATGTGTGGTTGACAAAGCCCTCACTTTCTCTACGATGAAGGGACGTTTCCTCCTCCATTTCCCTAGCACCCTTTCATTCCTTGCATAAAATTACTTTCTGCAGTACAGAGTAGCATAAACTTTTAGTTTGCTGCCCATCCGATGCAATCACAGCTCATCGGCGTACGAAAGTGGAGGCGATGGTTACGCCTTTCAGTCCCTTTCCTCTAACAATCGTCCCAGTTGCTCCTCTTTGCCATCACATTTATCAAACGGTGGTTTCGGTTCCTCCGATTATGTCTTGCCCCTATTCTCTTTCTCGCTTCATTTCCTTTCATTGTGGACAACAATTATACCAGCACCCTATGTCCCTCAGCATTTACTGACGTAAAATGAACTTGGATGGAGTGATTCTTTTTGAAGGGGTTAGTGAAATCCTTGATGCTGAAACAAATCAGCAAAACACCAAATGACATTATTTTTGCCAAGTGCCGCTACTGGGCTACAAATCGCTTGACGTTTCCTCCTTTCAGAGGCCGAAAAATTGCGAAGCTGTAACTTAATTATTGAATTTTCGCCTTATAATGTGGAAGTAATTCGGGGACTTCATTTATTGCTAAAATATTTCTCCAACCCTATGTAATGAGTGAACAAAATGCGAGGAGTGAACAAAATTTACAAAACTTGTTTTCTCCCTACCAATTTTTGCTTTTGAATCACTTGAGGCTGCATACTTCATCGACTACGGTAAGGACTGCAAAAGTATGAGTTGGATCGGACTTACTGCATGCGGTCGTGTTCTGCAGAATGCTCACCTGATTGTCATCTCCGAAGAATTGGTCTTTGCTAGGCGATAGTAGTTTAATTGCCGTCTTGTTAATGCGATTTAAGGGGTCTTGTCGGGCATTACAATGTACATAAAGTCGGTGTTGAAGTGGTGGACGCATTCCCCTCAAATCGCATAAAACCTTGTCCCCTCAAAGCAAAGAGTCCAAACAGGTTACGACAGTATCACAAACGGTGAATGGAGCGGTCGCGCATCGAAACACAAACAAGCAGTTTTTTGATCCACTAATTCCGCACTGCTGCAAGTTTTATGAAGGTGGCTAAGCGTGAGGTGAATGCATGTAAGGTGTCCCACTCAACTACCCAATTGCTCCTCCCTTTCCATTTGGAAGGTCCCATATGCATAGCCGCAAGCATCCAAATTTAGTGGTGCTCTGCGAATTTCAAATTTATTGTTGACCATCTGGCATGTAAGGCGAGAGAAAACTCAGGGGTACTTAAGGTCCATTTTGAGTTTTGAAAATGATTGACGTGGTTTCAGTCCAGGCGTGGATTGATGACACTTACCCGTCAGGTGACAACTTACCTTCGCACAAAAAAGTTCACCAGCGAATGTCATTAACTAGGCTCCTGTCCAGCAATCGTCGCATTAAAAGCAAAATTGGAGAGAAGAAAAGCTTTGTGGGTAAGTTCGTTCGCAGTTGTCCAAAACTTGTTGCAAGTCAGTTGAGAGGCTCTTCAATGTTGGTGAGGATGGCTGTTGAAGAGGGATGGGCACAGCAGAATTGTGAAGTCAGTAATAAATTCGGAATCGTGAAATTTATCTTCCTGCAGCCAAGAGAGCAAAGAGCAAGTGCAAACGCTCACAAGAATTAATTCATTGTCGTGGGGAGTTCCTTACAATTGAAGAAAAGTGTAATCAGTTTAAGGGCAATTTGAGTTAAGTTGTTTGCACAGTCATCATAAATAATTCATTCACCCATATACTCTGCAAATGTCTCAGTATCTACGGCGCGGAAAGACTTGGCAACATCGCACTTTAAGTATTGTGCAGCCTGCCATGCATCGGTTACAGACTCTAACAACTGCCGACTAACAAGCACTGTAAGAATTTGCTGCAGCCCACAGTTAATACATTTGAAAGGTGCCACTTTTGAGCAGAGGTATTTCGCTGGTCACAAATGGAGAACGCAGTCGTGGAAGGTTAAACTGGATGCAACTGATGGTCATGGCATGCGACCTACGGCGAAACAGTGGAAAGGACTGAAGGACGAGGTAGGTAAACAGAAGCTAAATACACGTTCATAACCCTCCTTCAGTAGCGCAAGCACTCATTCCTCTGCCGTTGAGAGGTAAGTCCCCCTCCTGCTGATGGCAGCATTTTCGACTGAGGAAATCAACAATTACTGCGTCGGTAGATTTGAAAGAAACTGAACTACAAAACTGTTTCTGAGTTCACGACTCAGTAATACCTACAATTGATAATTTTCCTCCCTTTCTGTGGCCATCAGTGAGAAAAGTGCATTCGCCACACTTCTTCCATTCGCTTCAAGTTAGTTTCCATTTCCTATGCTTGGATTTTTTTCATGCGCTCCAATGCGTGCCATGCAATGAGAGTTACTGATTTGAGAGGGGAGCAGTGTCGGCCGCATGAAATTGTTTGGGTCTTTGAAGTCTCTAATGAGGCTTTCCTATTAAGTGGATAGGGACGGAGACTCACATTGTTTAACTATACGATGTTGGCAAGTCTCAAATACCTGAGAGACCATTTCATCACTTCCTTCTGCAGTGGTCGTCTCCGGCCGCAGTAATTAAGGTTCCGCGGAAACGGCAGAACGCTTAACCTTTAGCACCTACAAGGCTTCCCTTCCATTGTTGTATGCCTTTGTGACGGTCCACTGGCATTGGCACGCCGTCCAAGTGGAAACACTTATTGTCAACAAATGTGCTTCACTCACCTGCTGCACTCTGTCGCACTCCACTTCATGCTAAGGACAAGATCATTGTATAGCTGTATGATTTTAACATAATCTCAGACTCGGCTAACTTCATCTTATAGCACCTCCTTGCTCGAGATTGACATAAACTCAGAGGACCACATCTGCAATATTTTCCTCTTTTCACTGTCCGTGTGAATAATGTTTGCTTTGAGGTCGATTCTGCCTCTGCGGAGCAGGCTAACCTTGCGCCATGCAAAAGTCGCACTTCTTCCCTCTCTTTCTCATCCCTTCTACTACCACGTTGAAAGTCTTGGAACGCAGCAAATGTCGCCTCTTAAAGCATTGGCAATTCAGTCAACTACTCTGGCATAATCATTGCCCCACGGGCTCTCTAAGGCTGTAACAAGTCACACCAGTGGGAAGATGACCGTTTGTCCTGCACTCGCCGTGCCATCTTCATACGCCATTCCAATTTCTTTTCAATGAACTGCCTGCTACAATCGTCAACACTATGGACCACACGCACCACCTCTCCAATAGGCTCAAAACCCAAAGCACACACATCTACGCTTTCTGGGAAGAAGGCAAATGGAAATGCACATTTCATGTGAATAAGCCAGCCTTCATCGAATAAGTGAAGCCTAGTTAACGATGGCTAAAATCTTTCATTTCTACATTTCGACTGACTGATGATTCAATGAATGGTACGTGGACATGTTTGCACTATTGAATGGGACGTCGTAGGAGTATGAATGCCCTCAACCAATGCCAACCAGTCCAACCACATCACTGAAAACAAGTGTGCCGGTATGAAGGCAGCGTAACTGTGTCGATGCTACAAACATGGAAATCTACGACTCTCGTAATGCTTATAAAGTACCAACTTCAATATAGTACCAACCCGAATATAGTTTGACATCATAATTGAAAAATAAAGTACTGCACACAACATTGTCGATGACAATTGGCGACTGGGGCGAAAATGGACTTTTTAGTATGGATGATGACAAGTGCTACATTTTATAATTAGCATCGAGGAGGAGGAGCATCGAGGAGCTAGTTGAGCGCAGACATTTTGCCTCAGTCAGTCCATCCGCGTGGTATTTTTGTCTTTTTTTTATTTTTGTTATTCAGCTCTTCCTCTCATTTTGAACTCCAACCACGTTGTAGCTTCTCAGTGAAACGAGTCAGTGGGTGGCATTGTGGTGGTCTAATTTATTAAACAGGCGTACACAATGCATCTAGTTCCTTATTCTATATGAATCCATCGTCTTATGCTCAATGTCCTCTCGAATCTCACCCACTTCCTTATCCTATAATTAGAATCAGAGTGAGGGGAAAATGCGATGTCGCCGCAGTATCAACTAACTGTCTGTCTGCTCGGAGCATCAATCGTGTTTAGCCGGACAGGAAGTTGGTGTTGAGTGTACACCGACGTCAAAAGGAGTGGAGGAGATATGACGTCATAGATTGGTAGAAGACATAGCACAGCAAAATGCAAGGATCACCAAATTCCCCTCTATCCAACACCTCACCCACTGTGCACACTCGTGCCATTGTTGTGGCAACACGTTGACTAGCTCATGCTCTATCACAAATACTGTCTGCATGACTGGCAAATTGACAAAGTGAGTAAATTAAGCATTTGTCGTTTGGTTGCCATTGTGACGGATTGATTGGTTAAGTCTAAAATACTGTCGCTACCTCTTTAAAAAAATAACTGCCATTAGGAACCTCTAAATGAAGCATCATAATGTCTTCCAACTCTGCCATCTACTACAGGCAAATACTAACACGTCTGCATAGCAACATTTGCATTTCACTGGTTTAGCTTCAGGCCTATTCACTGTGTTAATGACTGCTGTTTGCATGAGTTGGGTGGAATTTGCAAGAAGAACTTACACTCTCCTTCCAATTTTTGTGATGCAACATTTCTTTACCCAATTGTGCGCACACCATTTCGTCACACAGACCGTTACTTTCATTGTGTGCTAAGCAGCAGAGTGTAGTTAATTTTTAACGCGCTGGAAGTACGACGACTAATACAAGTGAATTCTATCTGTTCAGCCACCACATTACGATGCAGTCTAAGCGTCCAAGAGAAAGCCTCTCCTTCGACGTCACAATTTGGCCCCTTGACAACAATGGTGTTCTAAGTTGAAGGGGTAGAGTAAATGGAACTCAGTACCAGCTGTTGTGAGGAGAGGTGTAGCGCAAAATACACCATCTTACTTTCGTCTCAGCCTTTTAAATAATCTCAGTGCCAGTCCATAACAGGGCGAATGACTTGAACCTTTCATAACCGCCTCAGTCAACGCAGCCAACCACAGGCAATACGGCTTCAACAGTAGGGAAGCAAAAGTGCAGTAGAGAGGGTTTGTTTAGGACTACAGTAGTGCTAGCAACAATTGCCAGGCGAATGTAATAGCAAAAGTAAGAACAAACTTTGCGACGAATCCTCCCACTATCAGAAATAGGTGGTGGAAGTAAGGGTACTCACATCTGTGGTTATTGTGGTCTGGGGTCGACAGAACGAGTTCCGCCATTGACTTCGACATACAGAATATGTCTGTCGAAATAGCAAAATTCGACCACCGCCTTTAAGCATCTCTGTTGTCGTTATAAGCTGTCAAAATTTCAATCCTCTTATCGCTAACATCTAATAAAAGATGAATGTTAGGACAAGGTGGTCGAAAAAAGCAGTTGTCATCTCTCCACTCCTTCCTGCTTGAACTGTGGTCGTGGATTACAAAGCCTCTTATGAAACCATTTGACTGGGCTGTTCTACTTTTGCCTCTTAACCGAGACTGAAGGTTGAATTACTTCTAACGATCAACATAATGTGGGTAGTCTGCACAATCATCTGTCCGTAGTAGGACACAGTTTGTTGGCGTGATCACCGACACGAATAGGTTCATCAAGGCCAACACCAACGTAGCAGCACAACAAACTCACATCACAGAACTTCACATTCTGAAAAGTGCGATGTCATTAGTGAGAAAAGATCTAACTGTCATTCCACATTCTATGATTAACTCCAGTTTCTTGACAGAAATAGGAGGTGGAACTAAAGGTACTCTCAGCTGTGGTTACTATGCTCTGTGGTCTGCTAAGCCTCTGCATAAACAGCGACAACAGCCATTCCATTAGCAAAATCCTGTTTAATGCTGCTGAGAAAGCAACTTCCTCTCGTTTGTCCACTCTTGTCTGTCATTTGGAAGTCTATTCATCGCGAGTCTCCATAATTGCACTGATCCTTTCAAATGTGATGGGGGAAGAAGTGAAGCAAAACTCGAAACAATGTTGGAAACCCTGCAAGGCAATAGTGGTAGCATAAGAACGTAAATGAGAAAGAAGTATGAGGCTGGAAATGAGAGCCCACAAATCGCCCAACTGATGATAGCGCACTTAGACCATGGGCTACGATGTGCAAGGCCTTAAATAATGTCATCCATCCGTAGAAGTAAATGTCTGTCAACCAATGACTTTGCAATTACAAGTTCTATTTCTACTCGTTACGAGTGAATTGTGAATCGCTCTTCTCTGCCTTTGACTCAGCCCAGGTTAAGCATGTCTTTCTTCCCCACTCGTGTGATATGATTCCCGCGTGATCATTGACGCTGACTAACCCAAGCATGAAAAGAGAGTGGTCGCTTGCAGCCTTTGGATCGGCCTATGAAAGAAAGGCGAAGGGAAGGAGATGTAAAATAGGGTAGAGGTAAGGCAGTATCGTAACTTCTCCCTTCACTGCCCCTCTCTACTACAACCATAATTAGTACAAGAGGAGAGTGGCTTTGAGACATCTTCATTGATTGCCATACCATAGGGACAATAATGTGTTAGGATGGGGAGAATCGTGCGATCTCAATGGATGGATCCTGTCTCCCCCTTTTAAAGTACTAACAAACCTCCAAGATTGCTTCCAGCTGCACCGCAGTGTGATTTCCTTTCTCCTACATAGTCTCATTTGCGAGTAATAGACGAGTGTGGAGATGTACGTCGTGGACGAGGTGATTCCCGGGCCAAATAATACCTGCCATCTGTAGCGAACCTCTTCCTTATTGGTGGTTGAACTTACAGTTACTTAGAAGTGCAGCAATCGGTGCACCCATTCTCTACAACCTGTCTGTTGTGATATTTCCCTCATTTGGCATGAGACGCTTGTGAGAACCCGTTTGTGTTTCTCGTGTCCACTTTCAGATGCAGTATGCACTGTGGACTCTAATTTTAAGGTGCGAAAGCACTTCAAATGATGATACACCAGTGCAAGTGCGTAGGTCTGCACATGAGGACGATGCATCGTCTGCCAATAACCCAAATCTTGAGCTAATGCCTCCAGAATACAAATGTCTGCATTAGTCCAGTGGAGGTGCACAGCCCTCGTCCTACTTATCCACTACCTTACGAGTGCATTCTCT
Organism: Hydatigera taeniaeformis; assembly: GCA_900622495.1. Classification (NCBI taxonomy): domain Eukaryota; kingdom Metazoa; phylum Platyhelminthes; class Cestoda; order Cyclophyllidea; family Taeniidae; genus Hydatigera; species Hydatigera taeniaeformis. The sequence goes on along the minus strand of UYWX01020450.1, from coordinate 21,962 downwards.
CCTTAACCTCCCGACTGATTGTGACATGAGGTATGAAAGTGTAGTGGGAGGACTCTGTGAATTCGATACAACTGCCATGTCCTACTTAATGGTGGGTTCCAGGCTGTCAAATGTACCCGATTGTTGATGGCATATTGCTGTAGTTTAATCTTTTATGTCTTCCAAAAATGTGAACAGAAAGTTGAAGGAAGTGCAGTAAATGTTGCCTCGCTGATGAACTGATGCCTCTTCTCACAAGCCCTTACAAGTTGCAACAAAGCATTCCACTTACTACCACCCTTCACTCCCCTTCTGCAGCCCTCCTTGCCTATCTGCGACTAGTCAAATTATCTTGTGTAGAGACAGTCTGATTCTGACAATTTTGTGATGTAGGGACTGGAGACTTTCTGGGAACGTTCCCACGTCGAAATGGACCAATGCCAATGGTTTGCACTTCATACACACGTCTAGACAGATTTCAGTTCATTTTCGATGCCCACATATCATTCGAAGACCAAAAGCGGCACAGTACACGATCTCGTTCACCTCTTGGCGTAGGTACTGCGGCGTGGAGTAAACTATGGTTTAGCTAGAGTTTGTTGAGATTCCGTTTGCATTCAGTGAAATGAGCACATTTCTTCGTTCTCTCAGTTGACATATAGTTATGGATTGTCCGAGGAGACAAGATGGCTAAGACAGTTCCACCTACCACTTTCTTCCCTCGCGCCACATTTTACAACCTCTAGTGGACCTCTGCGCATCAATGATGACAAGGTGAATGACCAACGGAAGACGTTTGATTATGCTTATCCAGATTTGTGAAGTTCTGTGTCAGAAGGATGTGTAATAAAGTGCATCTCAGTCTTGTGCAGGCACCCACAGTCGTGGTGTAGGGAGTTGAAAGAGCCCACACCGACCGCAAGCAGCCTCGAGATCACACAACTTTGCAAAAAGGGTTTAGTAGTGGATGATTCCACGACCGGAGGGACCCCCAAGAAAGGAAAGTCAATAAGTAGAAGGGGCATTTGTTAAATGGCCTTCAGCCTTGGGCAGCCCCTCAGTCAGTAAATAAACTCAATGCAGTTCACACACTGCTGAAACAATAAAATTGACGAGAAGCATTACCCATGCCCGCCTGCCTTTATGCAATTTCATTGTTGCGCCTTCACGCCCCGGGCGAAGTTCCACCATTATCTCAACTTCACAACACAACTTCACACGCCTAACTCAGCCCCTTGTTATCCCCTCACCCTCCACCTCCCACCTTTTCCCAGGCATCACCTTACATCCGTCCTCTGTGCTCATCATGCTAAGGAAAAGGCAAATAAGAAATAAGTAAAGGGTTTTGAAGAGGTGAGAAGAGTGACAATTGTTTCCATAATGACAATAGGAGAAGGGTAGTTAATGTGAGTGCAGAGTAGCCGGTGTCAGAGGCGTTACAAGGATTTAGTAAATTTCAAATTCAACCGGGTAGTGGTCGCTTACCTCCTTTGCCTAAAATCAAAATGACACAACAGTTAGAACCCACTGCATTTTCGCATAGAGTTGAACAATATCACCGTTAACAACTGATGTCAATTTAGGTATGCGAGATTGTATTAAACGTGGCGAGAAAGGAACACCCAGCAACTGACCTTTTCTGGTGACAACTTAAAAGTCTTCTCAAAGTTGGAAGGGCGCGCAGAAGGGATTCGCTTGGTGAGTTCACTGCCCCTGACTATGACCCTATAAGTCACGATAAAGTCGTTTGGCGTTTGCGCATGCATTGATTCCTTTTCACGATTTTCACCTATTTTAGCATTTCTTCGTTCCTCCGTCAGTAATAAGTCGAACGCTTTGCATTAGTATTTTAGCAGGTAACTTGCAGCTCTGATTCCACAGGTACTTGAATGTGGGCTTTTGTACTTCCGCCGACAGACTTGGCCTCCAAGCCATGCCAGTGGCCTCCAGCTCCTTATCTACATCCTAGAATCGGGCTTTTCATCCTAAGAAGGATTCGAGGGGTTGCATTCATTCGTAACCCTTTAAAGTGGTGAAACGTCCCTAGTATCCAAAGCTGACTCATAAACTAAACCAAACCAATTCGAACGAAAGCTGGTAGCCTTAAGAGCTTTGACTCGGATTGCAAAACAACTTGGTCGCCAAGAATGGCGTTCGTAGGCCAGAGAACCCAAACACTGCATCAGAAGTCTCTCTGGTTCAACGTTCACAATTTTCCGCAACCAGTTCTTCCTCTAGAGAACTTTGCTTTGCAGATGATGCGCATCTCGAGAGTTGTCTCTCAAAGTGATTTGCAAAGGGCCAGATAAATATTGTGAAGAAGCGGTACAACAATGGTGACATTTAAAACCACCGGTAGGTGAGGCACTTCATAGGCTTGTTATAGATCAAAGGACAAAGAAGTGATTTCGGCTGCACACATTCATCAACCAAACCAGACACCCAAAATGACATCGACAAATCGATGCATTTCCTTCAAATGGAGAGCAATTTGACGCCAGATTTGCTGAGGCATGCAAGCACGCCGTGGCAGCAAGTACGAGGATGTGAGTGGATTGAACAAACACCGTAGACAGCACCCCACATGGAAAAATTAAGTGCATTTACGGGGAATAATTGGTAAACAGCTAACAGAATGGAGAGAGAAGGTGGAGAGAAGCGCAACTTCTTCCAACTTCTCTCAAAGCATGGTTCACTTTTTGTGAGCAACAAAAGACCACTTCATTACATAAAGTGGGAATAACTAACGCGTCAGCAGTAATAACTGAATGACAAAGGGAAGTCTCTGGACATTTGCCCAAGTCTTCTCCGACTGGACTGGACTAACTCGTCTGGATGGAATATGAGCCTACAGCTCCAATTATATCAGAGTAAAAAAATCAGAAAAAAGGCACACCCAGCATACGAAATGAGGCTGGGAAACGGCGGCGATTCAACTAGGCATACTGTCTGTAGTTACATCACACATCAAAACCAACCTGTCATAGGCACAGTCTGACTTAGCCACAGTTGTGTCCATTCCGTCTGTGATGAGCCACCTGTACTGGTAATCGGTTCGTAGATGCAATGCCTCTCGAGCTTGTTTGGGAAGGTAACTGCAGTCAGCGTTCATGTCACCCAAAATGACCAAATTCTAGGGAGATTAGACAGCAGGGAAGGTGAAGAAATAACTCGGTTCGCGAAACTGTCATCAAAGAGTAGGCGATAGTTTAGGAGAGGGAACACCTGATTCGGGAAATTCCCTTTCATCATCGTGCCATGATTGTGTTTCCTCTTTTAACGTCTTCATTCCGCATGCGCTCCTTGCTTGAGATACCTCAACCACCTTAGAGTGGATTGGCGGTTGTGACATCCCTTGGGCGCTTTAGCCATGCTACTACACATCCTGATTTTAGCCACCGGAGCAGAACGCGTCTTTACGCAAATGAAATGCCCTTACCGTAGTGCGTGAAAATCGCTGACACTCCTGTGTAACAGTGTAGAGAGCTTCCATCTCCCTCACCACATCGTCTGGGTCGATGTGGACTGCCAGGGCTCCCATCTTCAAACCGGTCTATTAGAAGAAACTGACAAAATTCAGTTCCAGTAAAATTGGCTTTAAATGAGTGTGCAACCAGTGAGGTTCAATCTATCACAGTCCACACCTACTTCATGGGGTACTTAGCAGTTTATTCACAAATATCCGGTCCAAGGCAGAGCCGACTTCCAATCTCGGGCTCCCTATCATAGCATCTCCGTGTTCACCTCCAGGTCCCTCTCTAGGCGGCGATGTTAATGCTCGATGTTGGCATTACAATGGACTACATCACTGTCAAATACGGCTCTACTACAAAGGTGATTCACCAAATGCATTCCGGTTGTAGAATAAGCGAGATTAAATTCTTAAAAAGTTGTTGCTGAAGTTTAGCGTCGACTGTGCTTGCCAACAGACGCATGCATTGACGGAGTTCAAAGGTAGTGCGCGATTTCGTATAACGGTGTCACGCCTCCGATGTCTCCTCTGATCTCTTATTTACTCACCTTCTCGTCTACAATGCTGTGACAAGGTGGGTGTAACACTTAGACTCCTTGTTAACCTCTCTGTTTTGGTGTCTAAGACACTGAATGAGTCACGTTTGTTCAAGCGCCACCCACCGTGACACCTGAGACGTCAGTGAGTCCCAAATGGTAAAGATAATGTGAATCATCTCATTATTGTGCTCTGTAGGGATATGAGTGACAGCTAATGCAACACCACGGGGGAGGGATGCACGCGAAGCTCCATTTTTACTTTCTGTCTTATTTCATGGGACCTCTGTTAGGCTACCGCTCCTACGAATAAGGATAGACATTGGCGACTGTTTCGTGAGTCCTTCAGCAGTACTGACTACAGTGATGCGATAAAATTGATTCAAAAAGCACCAAAGACGAAGTCCAAAGAGGGAGAAAGGATATGTCGTGTCTTGGTCGTTCATTCAATTCTTCACTTTGGTTTAAAGTTGTTTGAGGTTAAGCAGTTTTACTCCCACCTGGTCTAATGCCCTCCATGAGATAAGTCAGTGCCCCTCAGTCCCCTGTCCATCACCAACACCTTGTCTACTCCACTTCTATGGCCTTCGGCTTTGCATGAAAACCCAAATTTCTGCACCATGATAGTGACTTTAGGAAGGGGATGAGAAGTTTGGAGGACGCATTCAAACGCACCTCTTTAATAATCAAGCTAAAGCAGTCCGGCGGTCGTTCAAACGACCTTGATTTAGTCCGCATTGCCGAAGTCCCAACAAGCCCAATCCTGTCCGGTCTAAAGGCATGCAAATCCGTTTTTTGTAAACTCCTCAGAGGTATATGATCAGTAACTGACAAAAGGCAAACAAGACGATGGAGGATCTTCAGACTTACGTGGATTTCGGAAGAGTAACTAAGTCGTACTAAGTGGGAGGAAGTGAACTTTTATGCAAGAAATATGTTGCTATTCACTCAGCATCTTTTCTTGTATGCTTGCGTCTCAATGCAAATGCACAAGGTAACGGGTTATTTTAGAGAAATTAAGGGTTGAAAAAGATGCTACAAATTAGATCTATGACTCATTTCTTCCCATAACAGATCAAGTCTATCAAGAATAATGTCTCAAGTTACCGATAGATGAATCCGATCTGTTCTTTGGATGAGCTTCTTCCCTTCCTTGGTCCCAAATACCCTTTGTACCTCGCTCTACAGTTTGAGGAGGGGTGGAGAATGTAATTGGTAAGACATCTTAAAAAGGTTAAGTCATCTGTCACATACTTGTCAGCTGGTCACAAATAGGGACAATGATGATTGTTTTGGATAAACACCTCTATAACATCCAACAACGGTGCCAACTTGACCATTCAGTTGTTTATGAGTGCTCAAAGCCAATGGCGAAATAAGTTAAGGCAGAGACTTAAATTCAGTGTTTTTAGTGAGCTTGAGAAGCCCTTCCTGAGGGAAATTTGAGATTGGAGACAAAAAAATTTATTACTGTAGTAAAGTGAGCAATTGCTTTGACTCTCCCAGTAGTGGTGGTTTTCAAGATACTCTTCTTTGATGTCCCATCTTAAAGTGGTACGGAGGAGCACGTCTTCCATCAAAAGCTCTGTTACTACTGCCATAATTTTGCTTCATACCTCACCCACTGGCAGGTGAATAGGACAGCAGTGCATGAAGCCTCACACTTCACCCTCCTTCCACGACGTCGGTGCGTCAACTTCTCAGACTATTCTCCGCATTCCATTCTACGGAAGTGGAGTGAGAGGCATCGTAATAACTTTACTTTCCTCTTGATATCCACTGTGCGTGGCTGGCACTCTGCTGCATTGTAAATTTGGCAGGTGAGAAACTATAACTCTGGTCGCGAGACAAAGAAGTGAGAAGTAGAAGCTCGATTGCTTTTGTTACTACTTCTTGCTTCACCTCTCAAAGCACATTCCACTCGGACAGGCGCATAGGACAAGTAAGTGGAAGGCTTTATGGCATAAGACATGTTCGTCTAGATTTTTTCATCTTCTACCACAGAAACCTCCGTTTTGGAGTAAAAGAGATGATGCTCTGGAGCCCAATTTCATGCACCACAGCCAACAGTAGTACAATCTAGCAGCTCTAAACAATTTACATTTTGGAGCCCACAAGAGGAAAACAATCTATTTTCATGCTTTTCGATCCTCAAGTTGCAAAACCAGACCGCAAACAACTGCTGTGGCGGTTGGATTGCAAGGCACTTAGAATATCTGCCACATGTCAGCCCGTTCAAACGAATATCCCCTTCCTGTCGCCTCTTCAACGCCACCTTTCATGTCTCCATCACCACATCAGCACTTAGATGAGGAGTTGAGAGGTACATCAGAGCAGGAGTAAGGATTGTGGAAGTTGATTTATTGCTAGAAGAAGTGCATAACAGTAGGTGACAGCATCGCAATTCAACTTTTGTTTCAACATGTACATTCGTAGTGAAACACATGTACGATACCTCCGCCATTGCTCAACGAGGTGTATTCATCGCAGACAGATAGAGCCGACTCGCCTCAATGTGAAAACCGCATGAAGGGAAGGGCCAGACACACAACTCCACCCGCATGACACCTTGTGTACTCATGACATTTGCCAAGTGGATCTAGAAATGGCGATGAGCTTGTGCAAGTGCCAACACACTCCCTGCCCTCTAATAGAAGAAGTGAATTCAAAGCCACACAATGTCAGTTTGATATTTTCTCAACCATTTTCACGGAAACATTGGTGACTGCCTAAAGCGCCAATTACTCCGTGGTGACTAGCACAGCAGATCGACCATCTAGAGCACCGTGGACAACACCCAAAAGAGAAGAGAGGTTATTTGTTTACGTGTTTAAGCCTTACTTCAGATGATCTGCCACTTTGCTTTTGATAGGTGGGTTTCCAACATCCTAAGCAATACATTTGCATGCATGCACTCCGTCCGGGTATGGTGCCTTCAAGACCTCCATGAAAGTACTCAAGTACGCTCATGTGATGTAGACAAACCAAATTGCCCTAACTAGGATGTAGACCAATGGATAGTTTGAGGGTGGAACATTAGATTTAACGCTGGCCTCAGCGTACTATCAAGGAGCAGAGTGGATGAGGGGTAACCCCACCAACTGTTTAGGCCTTCTGCACAATCAGACTAGGGAATCGCAAAGATTCTATCATAAAGAAAGGATGAATGATATTTCAGTGAACATCCTTGATACGCACAAGTCTTGGAGGAGGGCGGGGGCAGGGGTGGATGAACCATTACCGCATGCTTATAAAACATCCTTCTACTTGCAAATACTTTGGATCATAAAATCCAGAATAATACTCAGGAGATGTGACTGAAGGTACTTGGCTGTGGCCTTCAAAGGAGCAGTGCGATGTATCTACTGCCCTATGCCCATAATGCACGGGTCATGTGACCCACATATTGCGACTGTCTCGAGACTATATTAATTTGTCGTTTATATTTAGCTAGACTTCAATCCACAAGGCGCATACAACACTGTGACCGCATATTCCCACGTTTGCTTTAACTCACTCTGACTCCGAAGCCAATGAGGAGCTGCTAAACTAATACAAATTTCCTAGTGATACAACTAGGTTTGGGGATTTGTACGGATGCAACACTGAAGAAAGCACTTCTATCATTTGCTAGGTGAATATAAAACCAGCTTTCGTTTAGTGTATGAACTGAAAATCAACTAAGCAGACTACACGAGAAGCGATGACACTGCAAGTCAACACATAAAACGGAATTAGTAGGAGATAAAACACAAAGGTTTACTCACTGGGAACCGGTATTGACGGAGCTTAAGAGCTTCGAAAAAGCTCTTCCCGAAGAATCCCTTACCTCCAGGATGAACACACCGTCATACTTTTGGATAATCTAGAGTGAATTGACACACCAACACAACGAGCACACCAACCTTAGTAAGGACATCCATCACTTCGCGTTTTTCAGACTTCCTCCTACCAAAAACTTGAATGTTGAAGGCAGCAACTTTGACCTTCTGTTCGGAGGGGGCTGGCAATCCCAGCACGCACACAAGCAGCAATAGTGAGGAAAGCATGAATGCCATCAAAGGGCATGGTGAACACCTGGGAGCTGGGCTGAAGGTCACCATCAATCCCGCCTGTGCACTTGTAGGACTACGCACTGTTATCATTGGCTAACGCTCACATTAATCAGTGGTTTTATCACCAAAAGTGATACACAAGGCTTCTTATAAGGTTCTCATACGACATTCTACTCCACCTGACTGATACACTTCATGTACGATCAAATCGGTAAGCCAACACAGAGAAGCGAGGATCGCAAGCCTATTGCAAACGCGATCATCGATGAAAGGCTAGGACTAAGAAGACAGAAAAAGTGACAAGGAGGCTCCCCAACCTTCTAACTTAAGTAAAGGGCAGTGCCCACAATTGCCATGCCTTTTGTGTTGTGCATTATGCAGACCTACGCCATGCAGTTCGGTGAGGGTGTGCCCAGATCTCCGCCTTAAATACCGATTGGTCCTCAACAACTAGTGAGCAATCGCGTCAACAATCTGCCACACCCACAGCAGCCACAGCGGCGTGAGGCAGTGACGGTGTTCTTTCGAAGACTACGCAATGTTCATTCGCTTTGCGTTGCAACTATAAAACAAGTACCGAAGATAGTCAGCAAACTGAGTAAAAGGAGACCATACTCTAGTAGCCTTCGCCTCATTACGAGTCAGTAAACAATGCACCACAGATGATGCTGCATTCCCTTGACTTAAATCTTGTCATATAGACTAACAAGCTAGACACATCGGCGACCATGGCACACTCACCTTTCCCTAAACAGCCACATGAATCACAGTATTGGTTCACACCGCCTACCGTCAATAAATCCAACGCAGACCCCGTGTACCTCAAAAGAGTCGGCCCCTCAAAAAAACCACCGAGCAGCCTTCACACTACATGGTCGAGTGAATTTAATCACACGACTCATTTGTTTGTGAACTCACAAATAGTCGCATCATAAGTTCGCCGATGCACCCGCGCTCATCACACCAACACTACTGTACTTTTGAAGTGGAGTGCGCATTAATGCGACGGCACTAAACGTGTCTCATCTGCCCTACCACGTTCAGATATCCATTCCATATGCGAACCTTGAACGAAGTGATGCAAAATTAAGCCAGAGGGTGTTTAAACAGTCTGATTTCTACGGCTTCAAACAATCCACTTTCCACAGAATATCCAAATTCATTCGTGTAATCGGTCATCATCCAACATCATCTTTGCGTGTATACAGAATTTACAAGGCTGAATAAAATCCAGTCATGCAGAAAAAAGGAGTTTACTTTGTCTATTAATCTCTAACATGCTTGTAAAAAAACCCTTTCGCATGAAAGCTACATCCGGGGACACCATAAGAAAGTCGAGGACAACGATGAGAGGTGAGGATGAAAATGGTAGGGCCGAAATGCAACACTGGGAAAAGGGAAAGGAGAAATAGCTACCACTGCTTCAGTCGGGAGGCGATACTGGCAGTCACGGGTTGGGTAAAGGTAAGACCCGAGTCATATCGAGCCAAGCGAGCGAAATGTTCAGGCATCCAGCGTTGAAGAACCCCAAGAGCCCGATTCAGCTGCTTCAGCCAGCATTCCATCTCCGCCTCCGAGTCCGCACAGATCAAGTGACTACGCACATGAAGCGGGTAAATTAGCATATGTGCAGCCTTGAGCTATGCACTCTGATTGCAGAAAAGCACCATTTTTGAATATGCAATCAAGGGTACTCTAACTCTGGTGTAGACAGCCAGGAGAAACTAAGGTATCAGCTGAATGCACTACAGTGAGATCATAACCGGAGATCAATATTGTGAATGATGACATCCAACAGAAAACCACTGGAGTAGGGTAAATCTGTAAAAGCCGATGTAACTCATACTCGTATAATTCTCTAATGTCACCCTTGGTGAGTGGAGCATTGCGCTAACAAAAGATACTCCATGACATCTTGCCCTAAAACGATAGACTTTTAGTTCCTTGCAAGAATATTTACATTCAGAGATGAAACAATCCAGTGAAGCATACCCCAAGCCATCACAAGTCTGATGGAAGTGCTATCCGATAGGCCGTGTGGTGCGGATGGGTGATTTGACAAAAGAGTCCGAATTAGTCGTTACAAGTGGGTTCTGATTTCTGTCTTCTCCATAATAATATTAATAATAATAATAAGTTTAAGATACGGCAACACCATAAGACCATGGTAAGATACCATAGTTGGTGGATGGAGAAACTTATTGCAGGATCATTAACAACAGTGGATGCAGCAATCATGATGGAACTTGCACCATTTCTGTAAAACCAAATCAAGACAATCTGCTGCTCTCCTTGCAAGCAGACAACTAGTGTGTACACAGCTGCACTCACCGCTGCTCCATCCACTTGTAGTCCGACGAGGCACGTAAGAGAATACTGACAGCGGGAACAGAACTTTGGTTGGAGGCTTGCTCCCCATCACCAGATGTGGCACCGCGAAAGAGCATCTTTGGATTCACCGCGACCAGAGAACGCATGTATAAGGTGTTAGAGCGTACGCAGATCTTTTGAGGCGCCTGCACCGCCCACGGCGCAACGATACGACGCAGGTCAAGGCGACCAATTGGAGCTGCTGCTGCGGAAGGTGATGCAATAGCAGCCTCTAGCTCGTCTTCAGGGTAACGCCAGAAGACCAGCTGATCAACGGAGAGCTTGCACCAACAACGAGTCCACACACCCATTCCACCGGACTCATCAAACACCGTCTAGTGGTAGAAGCAAAAGAAAAGACGGAGCAACTTACAGACTGAAAGGAAGGCGATAAGACATCCCATATCGTCAGCAAACGACTAATCTCTACAGCAGCAATTATCGCAAGCCCATCGATCGTCTGCCCGCCACACGCCCAACGCAGGCTCGACATTGACATCGAGTTCCTCATAACGTGCCTATGTCAACGAGGGAGCTGCGACCTTATGTATTTGCGTTATTTACCTTCGACGCTCCCGACGAACCACAAACAGACCAGTCCATGCAAGACGCTAACATTACCCATTCTTAAAAAGCAATATCAAGCCTGCCACCTTTGAGATCTTGTCTATGTCCCCAATGCTAAAGCATAAAACTACGGCTAACCAAAAAATTTTGTTGCAGAAATGACTTTACTCTTAAAGATAAACCAATTGGAAGACGCTTCCAGTCCTGTACATGCACAGCAACTTTAAACAACTTCAAAATACTGAAAAATGGATTTGTATTTTGCAACCTTGTTATAGAAACATGGGATGTAAACAATCAAAAATTGACTCTCTTAGTGACGGATCACAAAACCAGAAGCTCTATGTTCTTACAAGAGTAAGAAGATTCGGGTTATTACTCACCGTTTATCACCACATGAAAACAAACATTACAAGCCATAAATTAAAACCAAGACTCATCGAAATCACAACCTATAGTACGTCAATTACTACCCAATATGCTTTGGTTTGTCAATGATTTTAATTCAAACCACCATGGACAGCTGATCTCAACATCATATCCAACTCTGCCTCACCATGCAATCTACTCGAGAACCTGCCGGCAGTTGCCAACGGTTATTCCAATTTCGGCATTAGATGGCGCAAACGAATAACCATTGAGACACTGACGGAATCGCTATAAGGTGTAGTTGGATGCGCATAGTTTGATTAAATGAACCACGCCGCTTAAGCACAGTTGCTGCAGTTCCGGTGGTCTGCCTTAATCCCAACTGATTTCATGCAAAAACCAATACAACAATTTGATGGAATGAAGTTGACCGAAAACCTACCAGAAATCCCCGTTTAAGAACCGCCGATTGTAGCCGCACCGCGATGTCACTCAAGCCAAGTGGACCCGCAAGTGGGGAGGATCGAGGAAGTCCATCTAGGAAAAGTGGCATCTCTACCGTCCCACCGTTCTCCTGTCCTTCAGGTGCTGTTAATGTGTATGGTCCCCCCGTGATGTTCGCATCGTCGCCTCTTACGGCCCCCGACCTTAGACGTGGGACTCGACCGAAGAGAAGGTCGTCGTGATGACGAAAACTCACCGAGGAGAGCATAGTAAAGGCTGTGTGCAAATGAGAAGTTTCTTAGGCTGATGCACATCCAGGACTTCCGGATACAATGATTGACAAGTGAGATATCCTAACGGTCAGATTATTTAACGCATAGCATTTTCAACTGCTATAATTTATGAGATATAAAGGTTCCCAGGGATAGATAGCAAATGACTCGAAAAACTACATACCACTATTACACCGCAGCCACGATTACACGGCCAACAAATAACTCAAACTGAAAGGGGACAGTTCAGAGTAAAGCGATCAGAAAGGATCAAGAAATTGCACTGCTCTTTTGAATATGCTCTGTGAAATTGGTGTCAGCCCAATGATCTAATTCTCGTAGACACCCTAATTCCAAAAATTCTCCAAAGCATCCTCGCCACTGAATCTCCCATAAAACTTCAAAAGGAAATGCAGCAATCCTATCCATTACAGAATATTTGCTTATAAAACTGTCCAACAAGCTATCTTGCTCACCGGCGGAGAGATCAATTTCCTCCTTTGGTTGTGATACATAATACTTCTTTTTCTTCGCTGAGAGCAACAGGGAAGTCATGTTGAACCCACCACACTTCTTGGCAGATGAGGTAATGGGTGATTTCTCGAGGATAGAAGTATTGGTTCTTCTCGATACCGGTGTTTGCAGACCTGAAGGCTGGTAGCGATCCGTTGAGGCACCACCACCCCCACTACCAACACCACTGCCACCTGTCTGTAGGCAGTAGATCTCGATGTTGATGACAAAGTCTGGACGTAAGGGCACGATCTACACAGGAAATCAGATATTAATTTGGCCAAGCATAGCAGGTGTTTTAGCTAAAACCTCCATCAGCGACAAAATAGACTGACTGATAGGGCCAAAAATGACTCCAGAGAGATCAGCATGCTTACATCAATATCTGCCAGGAGATCAATGAAATGGGCTGCCCGAACAGTACCAGGTGGAAGGTCAGCCACTCGCATGAGTGTTACTGTCTGGGTGTGGTAGATCCTCCCCTCACCGACGCATCTATGAGACGAAATAGCAAGGGTTAGATGATGAAAGCATTGATGCATCCTAAGTTAATCAAGAACTCCGAAACTTAGGAGCCAATAAACCGAAGTTTAGCAATTCCAGGCTGAGCAGGCAAATGACGCCAAAGTGAGTCTCAAAGGGTTAAACACACCATAAATTAATGAATGGATGATTTGAAATGTTAGCGATGGAGACTTGCGAATGGTTCATAGGTGAATGAGTGAGCATTTGAGTGAGAAGATCAAGGTTACGTAGATGGATAAAGGCTTTTGACAGGACTGAAAATAAAGATGAACCCATGAACGATTGGTAGATAATAAGCATATAATTTTTGTATGGGTAGCCAGAAGCATTCAGGATCGATAAATAAGGAGATCGTATATGGCCAAGTTAGCTAATTAAGACTATGCAGATTAGTGCCTTTAGTGGTTTTAAACCGAATACATATACCTATGAACGCTTTTGTCTTATAACTGCATTAACCTCAAAGAGGGAAAACTAACTTTAGCACGGCAAGGATGTGATACTTCACTGGCCGCCCGCCATCCGCAGTGCGCAGCCTATCACCCACTCCAACGACTACATAGCCGCCGCCACCGTCAGAGGTGGGTGGCTTAAGCGCTACCCGAACAGCGTGCAATTGTAGCCGCGCTCGCAAAGGCTCTCCGCGCATCGGCGGCACAAGCACCGGCGAACCCTTATGCAGTAATCCCAACTCCTCAAGCAACGACTGCCGTCGCTGACCTACAGAATTTACACAATATAGATTGCTACTAAAAGTAATGAGTAGCAACCAATTACCGGAGGTCAAAATCATCAAAACAGCAAGCTGGTTTTATCGTGATTACCTCAACAGCCATGACACGATAATCCTCCATACTAATTCCGCTGACATCCCATAGTTCCTCTACACTTATATTCATCTTCCCCTCAGGTATGTTACACATCCTTCAACGAGGACCTAGACGGCATAATGCCAAAGCAAAGGAAAGCCCCGTCTCACACTTCAAATGAGGTCAACATAAAACCTCCGAAAAAGCAAACCAAACACGTACAGTAACTCACGTAGCAAGTAACCTTTAGTTCCCTTTAGCATAGATAGCCGTTCCTGATAACTACATCTGCGGAGAAGAGCTATTGAAACAAGGTCAACAGTTAACACATTTCCCCATTATCAAGATGAAGAAGTTGACAACCAATATATTGGGATTCAGTTTCAGCAACTCAAAATTACTTCTTAGTTGACTTACGACAAGTTCCAATTTCCACTATGTGAATAAATGTCAGACTTTAGTCTAAGAGACTGACAGTAACGCAGAAAACTAGCTACTCTATACGGTGAAAATGAGGAGCTTGATAAATCCGTTGAGTCGTTCCACGTTGTTCATCATACAGCCTAGCTGCATGGGGCCGTCAATGTTAGAGAAAAATTTACTGACTCGTAAACAACAATGAGACAGATTATACCACCGTTTAAAAATAATAGCCTCGCTTTGCAGTTAAAACAGATACAAGTCCTTCTCTTCTTTACCACTGGAGGTTCCAATGCGCCAGAGAAGTGACCACATCTAACCTCAAAAGTGGACTCCATCCAGCACTCACATGCCAACAAGAAACGCAAGTTGAGATCCACCAAGGAGGCTTCGTTAGCAGAAACAGACGCTCCACTGATGCTACCGGATTTGGTCGATTTGCCAGTAGTAACGGCTCTGGCAGAGGAGTGCAATTCGGTTAGTTGATTGCTTACTTCCATTATTAGCGACTTCTCGCGAGTTATAAGGTCGGCAATATCCTTCATTCGCTCTAATCTGCGTAATGTGATTGCCTCCGCCGCAGCAATTTCTTGGAAGGAAAGAAATAAAGGATAACTGAGGTGCCCAAACTCAAGAGATCACAGTTCAGCAACGGTACCGGTGGAGAGAGGATGCTTTGGTTCCTGTGGATTCAAAATTTTCCTAAGTCTACATCCACCCGGACATTACATGAGTTAAGAATAAAGCTTCTTTTGTACTATGGGTCCGTGTCACACTGTCAAAGATGGATGTAACACTATACAAATGCCCGTCCATACCAGTATTGCTGCGTGACGGGCGCCCTTTCCTCGCAGCAGGCGAAGGCGGACAATCGAAATCGAGAAGAGCTGATGCCTCCCGGCTGATTCGTCTCTGCGCATCGGACGACTTTCGACCCCTTGAGGATGACGGCGAGACTAGTACACCGGCAGGGATAATGGAGGGGCGGGCGCTGGTTGGCTCAGAGTTCACCGAGTCGCTATCACCGCTGCCGTCATCAGAACTTACAGAACTAGCTCCGCCAATACTACAAACCTCACCAGTATCTGAAATTGACGCTGCAGATTTGTCACCAGCTGCTAAAGAGGAGCGCTGAGAACGACTATTTCGACTGAGGCGATCAACAGAGTTGGCGAGACGTGCGGCACTTTCGAGAATACCAAGAGATCCTAGAAGGAGAAAGACCAGGCCATCACTGAGTTCATAACTTTTAAGGCCCTTTCAAAAATTATCCTACCCAAAAAAAATGAAGAGACAGACTATTACAAAACAATAATGATTTGAAACTAACGGCATACTTTTGATCCGAAGTTTGAACCACCATCAAGTTTACAAAATGAAGATCAAACAACCCACGAGGCATCTAATTTGATACTTAAAACTTCTGTTCAACGACTCAAAACCAAAGGTTTTATTTAAAAATAAACTACTTCGTTACACTCCCTCACTTACTCTTTCACACGGCATTTTCGTCGAAAATTACCTTACAGTTACGTCGCTATTCGGCACGATGGTAGAATGGAACGTGCTATTGGTTACAAATGGGCATTTCGAACGCAGAAGAAGCTTAAACTCAAGAACAAAGCCTAGCGATCATGTAATTTGACCATGACAGAGCCATCGTCTCCATTAAAACGTGACTTGACTGCATGCTCTTTGCCCTCAAATTGTGTGATTCCCCAAGAAGGTTGGAGAACCCCGCCCCCAAAAGCCGATCACTGGATTTTCAAGGAAGCTGAGTAAAGAAGACCATGTTAGAGATACAAACCACGTGTTTTGGCGCTGCATCGGTGCCTAAATCACCTTCCTTTTGAAAAGCTAAGTGATTAACAGATTGGATTATAGTGATTGCGACTATAAACTATGGAATGAGATTTAACGTTAGTGAAGCCTTAAACATGGGCGTTTGTTGATGGATCCAGAAGCCCGAATGAATTGGAGTCTGACTAATCCATTCATAAGTGGCGTTTAACCATCTTAAAATTAACGAGATTCGATAACTGCAATCCTTTTCTAAAGTAGAAGATTCAGAATAAGAAATGGATGTGAAACCGAAAAACGTGAACCTAGCAAAATAATGGCAGGCCAATTGCCATAGTTAAACCAGTGAAACGTTGGGAATCGGAAAAGTTTAGATGAATCTGCCAGTACCTCAAAGTCATGGCATCCTTTTTTCCTGATACCAAAGGCGCAGTAAAGGAATACATTCTTGGCTTCAGACCTCGCCTCCTCTGTTCCAATCCTTAAATTCCGTGAAGTTTGGATGGAAAAATACAGAACGAAGGAGGGTGCGCCTTAGCCAAAATCAGACCTTTTATGGATCAACATTAGGCGAAGATGAGAGCCATCAAGACAACCATCTCTTGCCACCTAGAGTCTTAAGCAAGTGGCTCCATTTTCAAAAGAAGTAGAAGAGAAGATTAGACTAGAAAGCTCAGTTTTTAAACCAACCGTGAAAGTACTTTAAGTAGCACTTAAAATCAGATTTTCCTTAGAGGCCAAGGCAGTGCTAACAGCTGGCAATTCTGAAGACGGAAGGGTAGAAGACTTAAATAATCCTTAAAACAGAAACTTTCTAGTCTAACAGTTCTCAAGTTAGATGCAGATGTCGATATCTTTTTCAAAAAAGAACTCGAGATGGAACTGAAGATAACAAACCTATCCTCACCCTCACCTCCATCAACATACTTATACCGCTCCTCAGGATCACTAAAGATGGAACTTCTTCCTCGTAGAGAAGAGGAAGGGGCGGAAGAGGCAGAGGTTCCAACAGACGGTACGTCCCCTTCAACCTCTGCCTCTGAATCACCAGGAGCGGAGCCAGGCTTCGGTTCGAAGGTGACGGAGCGCTGGCGTGGGAGCTGAGCTTTCGCTTTCTCAACTGGAGGACTCTCATTAAGGTTGCTTGAATTTGGCCAATTTCGCAAAACGCCGCGGGTGAAGCCACTGCTAGCGCCGAGTCGTGGTCGGCTGTAGTATCGATGAGAAACTAGTGGCTGTGCCGTCCTTGGACACTCGGGAACTGTAAAAGTAAAGCTTAAATACTCATGCGCTTTCCCAAAATTGCAATAACCTTCCAGCTTAACCTAAAATATCAACGTCCTGGGATTCGACAAACGAACGATGCGAAGCTCATACTAACTCATGTCTCCTTAATCTAGAGATATGCCATCGAACTCTTACTCAACCCACGAAATAGAAACAAGCAGCAAGTTGCGAAGCAAAATACAGATAAGCCATAACTGCACAAACCACCTACGTTTTCGACTTTTACTCGCCATCTCGTTATAGTGACCGATCCAGGACTCAATTGATAAAAATGAGGAGCCGTGAATGCGATGCCAACGGGAAACGCGTTGAGAACGGGTGTAAGTTATCACAAACTCACCAAAGTATTCGTGTTTGGGAGATTCCTCGAGATCGATAAAACCAGCCGATTTGGAATGGACGTCTTCTACATCCGAAAGTTGAGGTGGAGGTGGCAAATCCGATGGAATGTCCGCCTCAGGAGCCAACGTCTCATCAATTCCGGTAGGAGGTGGCTGCATAGATAAGCAAATGTTTGAAAACGGAAACCGTAAGGATCATTTAATTTTGTTCAGTCAATGGCTAATCACCGGTAATTCAGGGTTCTCGATGCCAGTCGATTCTGTAGCTAAGTATTCCTGCAAAGACAAAATACCGACGGCTGCAGACCAATTAGACTACTCATTCTACCTGACGAAAATTCGCGGGACTTACGTCGATATTTGAGACTTTCTTGGAAGCACTGGCCTTGAATTTACTTGAAGGAGTAGGAACCTGTAAAGAAAACACGATGATCAGTTGGCCGAATCAAATCTCCAAAAGGCATGGAAAGAATGCAACAACAACCTGAATCTGTCGAAGTGGTCTTTCCAGACCTGCTTCCACAGTTTCCTTGATCATAAGGCTTTCCCAAAACAGCCGCAATGACGATACATGCGCCGGGGTGACGGTTGCAAGGCTCTCCTGGCAAGAAGAGGATGGTTTCAGTTACTATTAACCTACTCTGATATTCGTCTTCTTTGAAGCACAATCAGGAGTCTCTTCAGACTGGGCTTTCTGGTGCTTGGTATGCCACAAATCGTCCTCCCACTTCCGTATCTAAGATGAAGGAGGATGAAGTTGGCAAAGGCTTCTACCTCATTGGCCAAAGCGGTATACTTTTCCTTCGATACGTAAGAGGTACTTTTGTCCATGTCACTGGAGCTAAATTACCTTGATTAGTTAGCTGATGGCAAACCTGAACAGAATGACATAAAACGAAACAGTATAGGTTTAAGTGACAAGGAGAAAGAACAAGTGACTACACATTAAACCAGAGAAAACTAACATAAAATCATCAAGACCCACACATCAAAATAAATAAAGCTATAGACCAGTAGCGCGCACGTATTCGTAGTAGGTGTAAATTATTCACAAGACGATTTAAGAGACAATACAATGAATGAAAGTTAAGGTACATCCTAATGCCAGCATGATCACAGCCTTTACAGACTACGATCACATGCAAATAGCTAACCTGAACAATGTCAAAAAAAGAAAAAGCAACAATCAGAACTTTGCACCAACCCTTTGCGCTTGGACCCGCTAACGGGCATGCGTCCCGAAGCCAACACCGTACTTTCAAATTCAAAATTTCGCCAGTTTAACGCGCTTACTTTATCAACATTGTCTACATTTTTACTTTTAATCCGTAAACTTAACAAAACGTGCGCGAATCAAATTATTTAGGATATTCAAATTATCTCTGCCTCAAGAGCAGCCAGTTTGCATCTCTGTTAAGGTGAATAAACTAGCCTTCGCACCTGCCTAAGCACAACTCAGAATAACGCGGACTGTGCCGCGACTTCAAGCGCCACTTCGGAATCGCACATATCCCCACCGGGTAGCTTCGCCCACCATGACAGATACGTTCGAACCTCCCAGACCGCGGACCAGGACCCCACCCCAGCCATTCAGCGTGCACCTCCGACCAGTATCAACAATAGGTTATTTCGTACAACTGTAATTTTTACATCTGAACGGATAACTATTTCTTCTTCGAGGCCTTCTTTGCCAATTTCGCCTCCTCCTGCTTCTCCTCGACCATTTTTAGGAATTTCGGATCACGACGATCAACGTAATAGCCGAATCGATCCCGAGCCTAGGAGAGAGAAAGGAATTAACTCCATAGCTGAAGGACCACAAATAACAAGACGATGTAAAACGCCTTCTCAGAAGGTGATTTCGTAACTACTACTTTCAATTAGAAATGACAGATTCAATGTTTCTATGGGACAAATATTTCAAGGAAGAAGGATTCAAAGAAAAGGAAACAGGCAAGCAAAATAACATCCATAAGAGTGCCTTAAAGCCCTCTTAATTGCAGTACTGAATTATTATTACTATTATTTAGTTCAATGTATTCGAGACAACCAGTTTGCTCCCTTAAAAGTGGGAAAATTATAGCAGAAAACCGAGTTCTCAACTGGAAATCTGAAAGTCGAACTATGTTTGATTCCAGATGCAGACTGAAATTAATTATCTAGAAACTGATTTCAAGCCAATCACTAAGGTATTCACACCTCTGTAAAGATGGGGAATATCCGTACATTCACGCAGTGTGCAGTTGCCATCAAAAATAATGTACAAACACAAGGATTAGATGTTAAGAAAGGGAGTAGATGCTAACTCAACGATCGATCGGATTTCGAAATAATTGATCAAAGTGATGTACATCTGCGCTCAACTCAGCGCCATAGGAAGGAAATGCATGTGAAGAGACATTGAAAAAGTACTTTAATAAGATTAAAGTTACTACGCATTTTTTCCTTCGTGGCAAGCAAAACCGTGAAGGCAGCACCACTTATGTGCGATATTTAGATTTAATTTTCCTAGTTCTAGCATTGTTCGATAAAGTAAAATCTTAAAAGACACGAAAACAAGGCGCAGATCCGGAATCACAATAGCTATTGATCTAATTAGTAAAAGTAAAGCCACTTTTAAGTAATTCAAAAGTTATAGACTTAACGCAATTAAACACAACAATGGAAAAGAAACATGCCTCCTCCAGAAGTTGTCGCCTTTTCCCTTCCTGAGATCGTATCTCCTGTGCCTTCTTCTCCTGGTTAGCTCGATATTTTTCCATGATTTCAGGCAAGCGCTCCAGATTCTCCGTGATTTTGCGAATCCTTTAGCAAGCAAAAGGACGAAGAACTGGTGAGTCACAAATGAAGGGGAACAGGGAGTAGTATCGAACAATTAATACTTTTCTTCCTCCACCTTCGCTTTCATCGCCTTCTCCTCAGCTTCCATCCGTTTAAACTCCTCAATATCTGGCTCCAACCGTTTTCTTAATTCATTTTCCTTCGCCAAAAACTCACATGAATCGAATAGTGTGCACGGGTTGACACCGCTTGAGAGTCCACAAACACCAAATAATCGCCGCTGATAAGCTAATCGCCGCTCGTGGTCGTATTTGACTGGAAGTGGGACACGTCTATTTCGAGCAACAAGATGGTGAGGAAGCCTATTTATATCAAACGCCTTCAATTCATGCGGAACAACTTTGGTCGATGACCACTCACTCTCCCACTGATCTGTAACAGAGGGATACCCCTTACTCAGGTTGTCATAGTCGGTGAGGCTGAATGGGTCGCGCCATCCTGGATAGTACTTCTTGCTTCGGGATGGGATAGAGAGAGAGATGAGCTGGCGGCACGATGAAGAAGTGGGAAACATTAAATGGAAATAGGAAAACTAGAAGTAAATAAATGCAGCAAAAGCAACACCCTGGCTAGTGCTATACGTAGTACTATAACTCAAGGCCAACTCAACTACAAGGCCAAGTTGCCATCAATGAAATACCTCATTCATAAAGTAAGGCAAAATAAAGTAAAACGCATCTACCAGCTTACCTTTAGGCTATGCGCTATCTGAAACGCAATATATGTTACAAACTAGTTGTGAGGATTCAATTCAAGGGAAATGTTTGTTGGGCTATGAATACCATTTCTTTATAATTTATCTTCCAATAAAATGACTCTATGTTAACATAAGGCGAGTATTGCAGCGACGTAAGACTTCCCACCTGGAAGGAGAAGGCATCACGTAGAGTCTTGACATAGCTCAAAGGCATCCTCGCATACAAGAGCAAGGCAACTATCGAAGCAACCGTCAGACATCTGGTGATTGCATAATAAAGCAGTTCACTACTCATCTCTTTAGTTAAGTAATGCTCTTGGCGTCGCCCTTGGGACGCTGCTTGGTCCCTCCAAAAGTCTCAACTGAATCTGATATTGCATTCTGTCCGAGGGCACAAATCGTAAGGAGGGCATTTTGTTAGCCAACAATGGTGTCCATGACAAGATGCTGGAACATTGGTCCAAAATGGATTTTTACTAGGGAAGGGGGGTTAAAACTGTCCAGTATGGAAAAGACTTAGCCGTAGTATTATCTCTAACATCTACACGTGATTTTTTATAAAAAGCTACTTTAGGTAGTTCATGGAGGTGTCATTTCAATTGTTAAGAGCCTTCCTGTGGACTACAGAAGCAAGGTGGGGCTTAAATGCACACATCATTCCAAAC
>UYWX01020449.1:0-61071 GCA_900622495.1 Hydatigera taeniaeformis | reverse complement strand
CATCAAAGAACCTGGTACTACGAGGCGTTTAGGACCTGCCGCATTATCTTTGTACCATATGAACGTGACCGACTTTTGGAGGAAATTGCATTTCTTTGGATTCAGCGTCAGACCTGCTTCCCGAAGGCGATCCAGTACTAATCAGAGGTTGGACTTCTGCTGTTTAGTGTCTTTCCAAAAACGAGATTGCCTTCCAGATTGATAATGCATTGTTTCGGGAATAGGCCGCGCAATGCTGTGTGCATAAGTCGCTGGAAGGTGGCCGCCGCGTTGCAAAGCCCAAAAGGCATCGTTTGGTACTCATTTAGTCCATTTGGCATAATGAAAGCTGTTTTTCTCTATCCTTCTCCGCTCCCTCCACCTGCCGGTAACCGGATTTCAGGTTCAAGGTCGAGAACAACTCCGCTCCTTGCAGAGAGTGCAACGAATCGTTAATATGGGGTAGAGGGAACGCGTCCATCTTTGTTACTACGTTGAGCCTCCTATAATCGACGCATAGACGTAGGCTACCATCGTGACGCCATACTTTACGACAAAGCTCTATAACCATTGCCTAATTTCATCTTAATCGATGAAAAATTTATCAATTTTTAGTTATTCTTTACAAATGTTGTTTTGAGAGTTCGAGCTCTGCCTTTGTAAAAAGCCATTCATCGAAATCTGTGCCTTTTTTAAAGGAAGGGATGTCGATCAGCGCTGCCACCAGTGTAGGAACTGCCTGCCTACCCTCATGCTCTTGAACCTCGGACTTTAAGAGATCGTCGATTGCAGAGGGATTCTTCACTGTCTTCACGCATCGGATTTGCGTTCGAATTCGCCTCCCGCCTCTCCCCTATAAAGGTCCACTCAAACACTTGTATATATTGCACCGATCTTCTGAGACCGTAGTGAGAAGGACAGAACAGCAGAGTTATTCAATCTTGTCCTTGTATTGCACAATTAAAACGCTGCGGAGTTTAAAGGGATAGCAAAATCCAAAGCATCATTTTTGGTGGCCATGAAGCCACGCCAAGTCACTTTCTTTCGTGTCAACTAAGTCGTATTTGTGGTTCTTCCAAAATTCTTCGCAGTTAGAGAATTCTCATCCTCCTAATGGAAAGTATGTAATCAGCAAATGGTAAGGAGCTGAACTGCCTGTAATGGATGAGAGGTCATTCCACTCGCATAAGTCTATATAGCCGCTTAGATGGATGCATCCGGGATCAGCAGTCAGTCAAACAATGTATCATCATGTTGATAGCATGTTTGGTTTATATTAAACTCCAAGGAACAAAAAAAATCCCAAGCAACCCTTTAACTATGAACTCAAGAATTTGCTTGAAGCTGATGTACTGAGAACCCGGCTGGTCAAACTTATCGAAGCGGGAAATCATAACAGCTGCTGTCATATGGATACAACTTCCACAAGGCTTTATACAATTTAACTCAGGTTTTAATTATTTTCCTGAATCCAGACTTACTAGATCCCGTGGTTGGATTATGCTTGTGCTCGTATGGAAAATCTGAACCTAAGGTATGTATAGGTTCATTTATTGCATGGAATTCAATCATGGATCACTTAGTCGTATAATATACAACCGAGTACAGAAACGCTGGCATTAAACTATTGTAAGAGGTTCCTTAGGCCTTCCCATGGCGTAAAATGATATCCACGCGTCTGCAGAACTCTTATAGTCACTTCTGTTAACGTTATATGTACCAAAAAATGTTCGACTATTACTGAGAACTCTATCTTGTCATTTGAGCATTATACAAATCCATTTCAATAAGGATAGTTGGTTAATGGTCTGAATAAATTGGTAAAAACTTTTGCACTTTGCACAAGCCATCGAATCAGCTATGGTTCGGCCTGATGAGCATACAGAGAAAAGCCCGCAGAACTTAGACTCGTTCAGTGACCTCGACTGCGTACTTCTCAGCATTAATACGTAACGTCAAACCCGATGCCTTCGTGTAGTCCAAATTGCGATACAAATCACACTGACAGGGTCACAAACGCAGTTCTCAACCACCACCATCACTCACTGATAAATGACAGTCAGGATACGCCAATAATATAGGCTCCCCTTACCGCCACATTAATGTCACTATCAGACCGCACGACCTGCTGCTCTGAAAATTGGCCCGGCAACGCGCCGAAAATTAAGCCCAAAGGCACCAGAACACCATTCTTACAAGGTAATCAGAATTTAAAGATTACTAGCACTTTTCTCGCCATCATGCGCGACTCATCCAACATCAATGCTGGAGAGAGATAAAGGCTGCGAACCATGCAACGACGCGAGATTCCGAGTACGTCACGCGCGGCCGACTCCCTCTAACAATTTTCTCAACCACCCGCATCGGCTTTAGAAGAAACCAACAACGTAAACCACGACCATTAGCGCGGAAACAAGGGGAGCCAAATTGCGGCGACTCAAAGAGTAGGTAACATGAACTGCGCTAGCACAAGCACTGCAAAGTTGAAACACCGACCGGCCGAGCACGTAAAACGCAAACCGCCCAACCACCCCCAAGTATCATGGACATCACCCAACGCAAAGACCCGACCAAGTGATAAATTCACTTTGTGAACTTAGGCCAAACCCCCCATCATGAAAGTAATATTCAGCTCTAATAATGAAAGAGTTGTTAGCAGCTTGAGATTCCGAGTATAGCAAAACAAAAAACAAAGTAGGAATTTGATACAATTTACCAAAAAGCCTAAACTGATAGGGCAGTAATTCCAGAACCCGGAACCATAATTTCTCTTCAAAACATAGAAACACAACAAGCTGACACGACCACACTGGAAACCAAATAAACAAAAGTAACCAATGTTACAGAGCACCAGTAATAATGATCCACCTGTGCACACACGCACTATACATTAAGCACAGGGATAGAGGAATTACAGAGAATATATGCCATCAGCAACGTCTTGACCTTTGGGAAGGTTCCTCTGTTCCTCCACAGTCTGGTAAAAAAGACGATCTGGATATTCAAGAACCTCTTTTATCCGACGACCGATCCGCATAATGATCTCTTTGTTTTGCCAATTTGAGGTCCAAAGACTGAGCCTAGCGCCTCGAGTGCGCGGCTGAAACACTGCACCACAAATCTCCTCGGATTCCTCCTCTGTCTCCCAGGCATTACCAACAATCAGCATCAGGAGTTCCTCCCAATACCTTGGCAAATTTAGAACCGAATAAAAGTATGGTAGCAACGTCACTACAGGTAGCAATGCAAAAGTTGAAAAAATACGGTCGAGACCGAAAAAACCAATGAAAAATACCGATTGACTTCATTAGCATTGGGCACATTAATGAGCCACCGACCCCCGTTTTCATTTTTCGGATCCTCCCACATTGGCTGGATGCCATCTTTGAAAATATACAAATCCGTACCATTTGCAATATCCGATGGTGGCAGAGTATGCAACATCATACTCCAAAACCTCTCCACAGTATTGAATGTGGTGACTTTCTGCATCCGTTGTTCCCATTCGTGGCCAAACGAGTAGTTGAAAACAAAGAAATTCCAACTAAAAGATGGGAGAGCTCCCACATTAAGTCTAGCAGTTACAATAAACGCAGAAAATATCCGAATCAAAGAAAAATATTAAACTTGAACCACCAAAAACCATGAGAGCTTGCAAACTAATTCGGATGCTATACGCTTACAGTGACAAAAAGACTAATGATTTTGCTTTACAACATCAGATAGACCTGATCCAAAGAGCAAAGTATCGTTTGAAAAGTTTTTATACACATCAAGACCAGAGCAGGTAAGGTTAATATGGCCAAATGGTATGTAAATACGCACGAATGTTGAAGATAGTGACCATCAGGCTCTCCCACTTCACCTCTCTCCACTACGGCCATTTTAGTGCAAGTGGTCGCAATGTCACGACAAAAAGTGCGGAATTTTAGCTGATGCAACGGAACAAAACTACTTATTGATAATACTGTTGCAAATTAGTATCGAATGTAATACGACATTAAATAATAGATAATAATGCCGTAAATTATTTACTGACCTTCTTGATATTGCTCAAACCTATGGGAGGGTGATTAAGCTTGGTCGCACAAATGTCGGAGCTCTTGTAACCCCGACCAATCGAGCTCTCGATTTGCGCAATTGCCTGTTTTACAAAAAATACGCACTTGGACATTAAGTAGCTATAATCATGGTAAATAATTCTCTATTTTAAAAATTAATAGATGACATTAAAAGAAGCACCACTTGCAACGGTCGAGTTAAAAGCTTATCGCCAAGTGTCCATTTGGCATAGCTGTCTTAATGGCTTTGCTTGTTTCCTCTATGTCATGTTCGAATGAGTAAATAATCTGATGACCGACGAGTATGCTGATACCACGACTCAAGAAAAACACAATGGTGTCTTTATGACTTTCCCGATTCTAGAAGAAACTCTTCGAATGACTTGTTAGCATTATTTGGAATGCGCGACCACTTGAGCCCTCAGACGATATGTGTAGCACATCATATCTATGTGGTATTGCGAGGTGTCTAATTGACATTGCACCATGTGAATTATTAACGTGACTTGATTGTCGTACCTACTACTGGAGGTACAATCTCAGGTATTCAAAAGCCCATCTAGTCTAATGCAGAACTAAACAATCAAGGCGCTCTCTTGTAGTTTAAGCTCCTGCCCTCCAAGCTTTTACGAATTTAGAGTAAGCTTCAGGGGCTTTACATGAACCTACTTATATTGCTTAAAATCCCAGCCAACCGAAACACTACTTTCCTTGTAATTAACAGCTGAGGTGTGGTCTTCACATGGCTCGGCTCCATAAGAGTTATTCAGCATCCCCTCTGGAACGTTGATAGCTTCTAAATATGGCATTGATTTATTACAAAGAAAAAAATGTAAAAACGAGCTTGGCGATATCAGCTACGTTTGGTTTATTCGAGGCAGAACATTGAAATCACAGTGAGAGGAGGACTGCGTCTTGAAGTCTTATCAAACAAATATGACGGATTTGTCTGTAATTAGCATTTGACGTATCACTGAGGGCTGCATTATCGATCGATCGGCGAACGTTGCCAAGATGGCACTAACGAATAGAAGACAAACTCCAACAAAGTTGAGAATGGGACTTTGTGCTAAAACGTGCATAAATGTAACAGTGAGCTATGATTACGATAAAGTCATATCTCCGAATGTCAAATAGTTGCGCCAAAGGCACTTCAAGTTACTCACTCCACTCGCAGTTACCCTTCTGGTAGGGCGCTGTCAGGGCGCCGCAGACTTCCTGCACGGGAATGGAAGCCCATCCTGCAGGCCATGCGAACAGTCCGGCGAGAAGTAGTAGGTCTGCAGCAAAACATTTCAACGCCGTCAGTGCACGCTTCTGCTTATCCCACATCAACAACATCTTCAAACGCGCATGCAAACCTGCACATTTTATGCGCCTTTCTAGACAACACCATTCACCATAGCTTCATGCAGATAAGATGTGATCGAAGCATTGTTTCCTTAAACGAGAGAGTAACAGTTATTTTTCGTTACATTTAAAAATAAGAATACCAATTCCACTCATATGTGCGTATAGTTTTAAAATTTATCAAAAAGAATGGTAAACTAAATTAAGGGTGTTAAATTATTTGCCTTGGCATGGTGTAGTAGGCAACCTATAATTTACGCCGTTTACTCAATTATTGGTAGATCCTTAGTTTACAATCCACGTTTAGTATTGTAGCCATATTTTAGAGGAGAAGGGAGCAAAATAGGTTCAAAGTCATGGGATTCGATTCGCCTTAAACACATTTTGTGAGTCGTCTTCTGAGCTTCCATACCCAATGTTGTAGCCTTGCGAAGCATGCTTTCGTTTCAGCGCTTTGTTTTGTTCCACCTTCTTAGGTGGAGGCAGAAAATTCTAGTTTCACATTATGGAGACTGGAATTCCCCAGAAATGACCTTTTAAGAAGTCGCGTAGGACCTTGCTTGTTGTTTATCATGCCTCTTATGGGTTCCTAAATAAAAGCAAATATTTGAATCTTACAAAGTGCCATTGAGCATGAACAGACTGAAACGAAGGGTGAAGATGTATGATCAGATTCCACGCCCATACTCTACAACGTAGTTGCGACACTTTCCCACCAATGAAATAAATGAAGTTAGCGTTTACGCATTATTCTGCGTTTGCCATCAATAACAGTGGATTCCAATGAAAACCATATGCAATCCACCCAGAAAGAGCACCAAATGTCATATCAACAGCTTACTGTACAAGAGCTAGCATTTGGTGGTTTGAAAAGATCGTGTCCACGAGATGTCTGTTTGAAATGCGTCCCAAGATGAGATTGAGAGTACATCCATAGTTTTGACACAAACTTGACTTGAAAAATTTGCATCGCTAAGGCATGACATTCGCGGACAGCATCCGAGAAACTCGTTCTATTTTGCATAAACCCTCCTTCAGTGGGTTGATGCAGTTATGCCTTCGCGGTCCATGGGTAGGACACGCATGCCACATGACGCTCCACTTAATTGTAGCTGCACTTGCGAGCATAAAAAGACGTGTTCTTCAGAGAATGTTCTAACCGTTATGGTGGCAACCGGCACTGAATTATGCCAAGATTTTACCTTCGCTATCTCGCCATTTTGTTCCCAGAACAAACAGAAACGAAAGGCCACAAGGTAGCAAGTGGAAATGCAAGCGTTTGAAACACGGTTTCACGTAGAAGCGTCTGCACTGATGGCCCAATTGTCGAGTGCAAGTGTCACAACAGTATCACTTCCCTACGCTTCGCCGAAAAAACACAAACTGAGTAAGAGCTTCACATTAAAAAAGAACATTCGGATCTGAGTGCTAAAGTAACGACTCTATAACACAGAGTCTACTTTTAATAGTCCTGAGTCAGACCTATCCAACCTCCAAAAATTGGGAAATCGTTCCTCGATAAGCTGTAGAAGTAATCCTGTGATGGCCTGAGAAAATGCAATTCTTGTAAAGACAAACTTCACCGGATGAGTGCGCATCTGACACGGAGTTGGAGAGGTCTTGATGATGACAGTATGCTTTATTGTTGTGTTTCAAAGGCAAGTTTTTCGTGCTAGGTGCCTTAAAGTAAGTGAGAATTGGGAGAGCTTGATTTCGGATACTTTTCTTATCTATGTTTATCAATAAAGGAGAAAATGTTGAAATCTTCAAAGAATCATCTTATAGCCTAAAATTCACAAAATGAATTTAAAAGCGGACATGATAGGTGGGTAGAAATGTTTAAGAATGGATGGTGAACTATGTGAAGAAAACAAAGTCTTCATTTTTTGCTGTGCATGGAAATAAACTGTGAAAGGTATGTCTAGTGCAACGCTTTACATAAACTTACATGGCTTTAAATCTTTCAACTCACAAGTTAAACCACAATTTAACAGATGTAGCTTAAAATGGTAAATTTAGAGAAATTGTACTGGTGACTACTAAGGCGATTGTTGAACGCTGAGCGCTCGATCCTAGCGTGCAGAGTGGTGCCTGCAGCACAAGGGACGTGGAGGTTTTGCCATCCAAAGGCTTCACTATAAAAGGCGATGCAGTCATCAAGGCCATCATGAGTCACCAGTGCAAATGTGGACTACCCAAGAGAGCAAAAAAACCGCTTTATTAGCCCAAATGTCACTGATGCTCAATTTTGTGGTGCGAAGACCAAAAACAAAGCTTTATTTTCTGAAATTTACCCACAAACCCGTCTAGACCTTTTGCTCCAATTAAATGAGACCATGGGAAAGTCCCTCCCTTGGCGGTGCCTATGAGCAGCTCTATTGGAGGGGATGTGTGCACACCTCAACATTTTCGATTTCGTATGCTTGACACAATAGACATAAGATGTATCCGCTCTGACTGGCATTTGAATGGCAAAAATAAAATTTATTGCCTTGCAAGGGAGTTTTGTGGTTTGCTCGCACCTACCATCCATTTGAGTTTTCGTTGTCACGGCTTTGGGTAAAATGACAGGAGTGGTAGCTACTATCGACACATTGCTTTCAAATTCAACTCCAAAAAAGGAACTTTAGTGATACAGCAACAAGTCACCGTAAATACCACGAAGATGAGGATGAATGAGTTTATATTTTTTGATGAGCTCTGTGTGATTTTCGCGCCAAACAGCAAAATCTTTTCAAAATATGGAGGCATCGAAATTGTATGGAATCACTATCTCCATTTCCATTTCTCGTTTAAAACGAGAAATAAATGAGAGTGGACATTAGTAAATGGGTTCACACAATGTTAAAAGACTAATTCCTTTGAAATTATTTGCAAAGACAGACATTGTGATAGAGGTAGAAAAACTTGCTAAAGATCGCTTATAAAATCTGACCACTAGATATTTGTGTAAATTACACAAAATTGCAAACTGCCTGTACTACAACCACGCCATTTTCAGACTTTTCTGAGCATGGAAACAAGGTTATAGTTGACCAAATCCCTTGCTTACATGTACAATGCAATGATGCTTGGTAGAAGAAAAATTGAAAGATTAAGCGAAGACCCTTTGTACGAGCAAATGACGCGGTAGAGAGGGTAACATACCAGCGCAGCATTGCAGGAGTCCAGTCACCTGGAAGACACTGCGACCGAAGAGCTCGCGTTTGCAGAGGGAAAGGCAGAGGAGGGAATGGGCAAACAGTAGTATGCCAGAGCCACTGAGGAGAAGCAGACTACCTGCCCATGCAGCAGCATTCGATGCCGCAGGCTTCTGGCCACCCCCCCAGAGGGAGAAGCGACAGTAGACTTGCGCTTCGGCATTCCACAACCACCGCAACGAGCGGGCGGGTATGTGACCAGGGCAGGCAGTCTCACAACTGAACACCGGCCCGAGAGAAGGAGATGCATAATACAGAGTCTCCAAAGTAGAAGGACTAGTTGGAGTCAATATGGTTTGACAGTTGATTTCCCAGATGGAATTGTCAATTTCCACGCGTTGCAGCCACCCGTTGCTAAAAAGGCTAATGAGGATGAAGGCCATGGAGGAGGTGGAGAATAGCATCCATATCAGTGAGACGACGCTGACTACTATTCTCTTCATCTCAGCTAGGGAGGAATCAGAGGAATGGCACACACTTTGACGCTACGCAGCGATGCAGTCGTGCTGCCTTGCACGCAATGGCTCGTGCGCGCATCCGATTGGTCCCCTCGAGGTCCGGTTGCTTTGGCCATTATGCTGACTATTTGAAACACAAGCACAAGTTTTGATTTTTTAACAAGAACTTTGTGTCATGACTGTTTTTGTTACTGGCCTATGAATAATCTGACGTTCAGCAGTTCAGACATGTAGAGAAATGTTTGAGCACATGAGTGACCACTCACAATACAGTAGCTCCAATCGTTTGCGTGTTTATCAGGGTAAGCATAAAACTACTAAAGATTATTTATGAGTTCAAGGACTAAACTAAAAACGCAGCACTTAATGCGGGGAATTGTGCAGAAGATGCTTTTATTTTTACGCTAGTAATGCGTGAGGCGGGTGATAAACCACTCTCCATAACGGGAAAGAGAAATTGAGAACAAGTGAAATGATATCTTTGTCCTCCTATGGAAAGCATTAAATGTCAACAGCGTATAACGTAGAGTTGGGACACCGTTAAGCTTGAAATAGAGGCTATTATTCATCTCAAAATAAATATTAACGGAAGTACCCCAGTTCAAACCAATAAGTGGATAGTATTACTTAAAATTTCAAGAAGTCGGCTGATTTAAAGCAACAGTTCTCAGCTTTTGTCTCCTCATTCAGCCAACATTTCCGGACCTCTCTAGATCCACCATGAGCAATAATTTCCAAAACCTAGCTTTGTCCAAAAATAATATGCAGAATCACCGATTATTCATGTGCCCTCAAACACCTACTCTCAGTGTCAATTCCCAGTTGGTACCCGTGATTCAAAAACTTTGCTTCTACCACCATCACACATTGAACGCGATCGCGACATTTCATATCCACATCACATGTCTCTGTGGATGCTTTGGTAGACATTAACTTCCCTGGAAAATAGTGACAAAGTGTGGTACTTAATGCATGGAAAAAATACCAAGGTGGAGAACAACTAAGGTCACCAATATTTAACCACTTTAAAGAGGGTTCGCAGAGGCTGCCGAATCGGAGCAGAGGCAATATGTATGGAGGTTATTTGTCCTTGAGTCGGATTCCCAACAGTGGCATAACTCACGAAGTGACATTTCATCCAGAGAACCTAGCGGTACTTGTAGCACTGTGCACAAGTAGAAGTCACATGGTAGAGGCACTAAACTCAAACAAGTGGCAGTAATGGGGAGTCTCCTCTTTCACGCTGTGGACGACCATTTTCGTCGAATGCACCAGGTTAAAATAGACACACTGAATGCTTTACTGTTCCAGAATTTTAGGACGATTCAACAGGGGTTGCACAAAGGCTAATCAGTGCATAATTTTACTGTTTTGATGCAATTTTACACGGAACATACTGCTATCTGTTACCAAAAATGCAAGATCAAAATGTATCAGATTCGAATACCAACAAGTAAAATGGAAAATCAGTTCTGTTTGGTGTGAAAAGCATGGTAAGGGGAAGCATGCGATACAACCCACACACTACTCTGAAAACATCATTTTCAAGAGGACAACATCATGAGCTAGTGAGCAAAGTTTAGCAAAGCGTAAACATTTAAATACGAAAGTACAACTTTGCTTGCTCTTAAACTGCTCGTAATGGCCTGGACTTTGGAGACCCATACAGTCTGCAGAACTCTACAACCAAACACCACAAAGTCCAGCATTTTAAATTGACTACAATTAAAAAAATATGCCGTTAGCCCGCAAAAGAGTAAGCAATGTATAGGTCCGAACCCATAACATCCAAATGCCCATCGACGATGCGTTGGAAAAGGAGCGATATGATTTCGGTTAAAAAATGTCCGATGGCAAAAGGCAAGCCTTGTTTCGCACCGTTGTTACTCGATGATTACTAACGAAAAGGCGTGCAACACAGGGTAAAACATTAAATATAAATATACAGAGACATTATTGTTGTGAAGAGCTAGGAGCTGCAAAAACAACAGTGAACCAGGAATAAATGCTCAGACGCGCACGCATACATGGACGTGTGTGAGCCTGCAAGGAGAGACAAATGCAACAAGTGGAAATATTAACTAGGGGGCTGTGGATGAGGTCAGTGCGTGTGAATGAATGGGATAGCTGGAATGTAGCTAGGAGGTGGAAGGGGGCGAAACTGTCGATTCGGAGGGCGATTCTAGGGAAGAGGGCAAGATGCGGGTCGGCACAGTTTTCTTTCGTCGGTTGAGTGACGCTGTCGAAACTGGAGACAGATTATTTTGAAGTACTGGAGAGCCACCTTTACTGGTGCTGTGTTGAAGGTGACTTTCCTTCTTCATTAAAACAGAAGTTGACGTCCTTCCACCCAGTCTGCGCTTTTCAAACCATTCATTGACCTAGAAAATAAAAAAGACATCATTGCCAAATGCTTGATGACATTTAACGAAAAGGCGGATTTTTTACAAAACGTGCCTACTACCAATAAAGTAAGCCATCAATACATTAGCCAGAAGGGTTTGTTCATTAATGTACAAATCAACTTAGGTGTGTATCTGAAAGTTGGTAGCTAGGAGAACCGGCTTGCAACCCTGTCGGTGGGCGAAAAAGAAGTGATTCGTGGCCTGCCATAGACTTCTGTCTACTCGCCGCATAAAGAAGTAATCTTGATCAGTAAAAAGATTTCTTAACGGTTATACTTGAAAGTTCGCCGTCCATTTAGCAGCACTAAGCGTTTAAGGGAGGATTCTGCCATTGCCATCAATCACCTTCATGCAAGTTTCAAACTTTTTACCTCACGTGTTAGTTCCAAACGAAAAAGGAACAGGAACAACAAGAAAAGATGGTTTAAACTGCTCAGCGAACAAAAATTATGTTTTTAGGTTATGTATGCAAAAAATTACAGAAATACTACTCACGTCTTCGAGAGAACAGCAAATCTGCTTCGCAAGCTCACTAATATCATTGGGATCGGGCTGAGGGCACTGATCGAAAAAATTGACGAGGACGTCTAACTGTTGTTCGGTTAATTGTTTTGATTCCGTGTCGACCGTAGCAGAAGACCCACTTTCCGTGCGCTGGCGCTTTGGTTTCCTTTCTGCAACATTTTCGTTGACTTCTGACGGATAGAAACAACTGATGCAGTGTTCCGCGTAATCACTTACCAACTTCAATACAATTTACTTGCCACATGATACAAGATTGTGCGCCTAGTTTACTGCATAACACAGTGCTACAGTGAATGCTAAGAATTATTTTAACTTTTTACTGTCCTATGCGCGAAAACATAAGACTAAATCAAGACTGGAAAGAAAATAAATAAGCAACACAGTTTACTTATGTCATGTCCCTCAGCAGACCAACAAGAACCAATATAAGACTCACAGAAGCTTTCAATGGCAAAACTTACCATCAGAAAGCCCAGAAGCCAAACGTACTGAGTCCACCCAAAGTTTGAGTCTCACGTAGGACTCCCTGGGCTTGTTGCCAGAAATTTGATCCCATGGTCGGCATTTACAAAGAAGATCAGAGACAGAAGCTTGACTTAGCCCCAAAATTGTGTTCCCCAGAGCACGTTGGGTCATTGAAGTGGTGTTAAGGAGCTAAAAGACATTCAACATGACATAGTCATTCAAGCAACTTAACGGACTCACATATCAGCATTTATATAGTCTTTAATCACACCCACTGGACTTTTTAAAAAAGGAGTCAAATAATGCTTGAATCACTTCAACCTTGATTAGTAAGGAGTAGCTTAGAGAAATAAAAAAAAAGTACAAGCTTGGCATCGGCCACTGTTTTCATGACATCGAAGCCATCTTTAAGGAGACGCTGAGCTTCAGAAGATCGGATACTGATGGATGATCGACCGCAATTCTCTGGTTTGTAGGAAAGGGATGCGGCGGCTACAGGAGTGACTGTTGCGCTGACTCGAGACTGTGTGGAGGCAGTGTCCATGGCGTTCGTAGATTTAGAGGAGTCGGCAGCATCACCTGAAAGCGAATCTTGTTGCGATTTCGGCGAGACTTCCTCAGATTTCTCAAATTTTATTGCTATTGCGCCCTCCTTCCCCGTCGATATGTCTTTACAACGTAGAACGAAGTATTAAGTTATGGTTTGGATGGTGATCAACTTACACAAAGTAAGCATCAGTGCCTAAAGAATAGTTAAGTACCTATTGAATGGAAATTACCAGATTGTTCAATCTAAGCGCAAGCCATTATTTTTACCTCATGATTACCAGAGCATTCAGTCCACAACTGACCAGTGATCATGAAAAATTGGAACAGAGCAAAAATTACTGATAATAGTGGCTCGTGCACCATTTCATGAAGTGCTAATTATCAGAGTTTTTAAGTAACCCTTTCATCAAGCATGGTCGCTTTCCTGTGGCTTTTGCACCCCTCTGTCAATTTAAAACACACTAACTTCCCAATGGAGATTGATGGTTCACCCAGCTTATTACAATCCCACAAATTGCACAAATTCTTGCACAAGCTTGAAAAGTAGGAAGGCTAAAGCTTTCAGGGCTGAAATGAATTACGAGCGAGCTATTCAAAAAGGGCAAAAAACGCACTTCAGAGAATCAGGAAATACCACTTTTGTTGTAAGAACTTGTATTTGTCACTTGACAATTCCAACGTAACTGCCGTTCATAAAGCATGCAACATTCACTTAACACGAAGTAAGCAATTTAAACTCTTTACTGATGGATAAGTCTGACAATGGGGTTCAATAAGCTTAGTCAATCAACATTTCGAAGAAGACGACGCAATTCGCTCCTGCGGATGTTTGTCTAGCGCCATGAGTCACTTGGCGTACTACTGCCCAATGGCCGCTGATTCCCGCCATTTCGGTTGGTTTCAAGACTTACCAAAAACCTCATTTGTCCATATAGTAAGACCTTCAGCATTAGGAAACAACGGGTTTGCTTGACACACCTACATTTTAATTAAAAAAACAGTAGAATACTCACACCCGACCATTTCGGTTCGTGAAGAGAATGCATGAGAATAAACGTAATAGCCTCGCAAAAGATATATAACCCGAGGAAGTACAATTTAAGTAGGCTATAAAGCAACTTGATGGCTTGCATAAATGTATGCTAATTGATATGGATGGAGACCAGGTGTGTGATTGCTAAAATCCCAGAGAAGAGAAGAAACTTTTAAAAACCAGTGCCAGACCCGAATTGCACATGAATTTCATTGGCGGGTTTCAGTAAACGCTCGAACCCATCCCATCTTTTGTAAGTATCCGGTTTCCAACGGTTCAGTTAAGGCAGTACAATATCTGATGCTTGCAACGCCGTTATATGGCACAAGTTTTTGCATATTCAAAAGGCAGATGATTTGGACCGAAATAGTGAGTTCTTTGTCAATATTCCACAATTAAACGATTTGCCATCTACAAGGTTGCCGATATCTTGGAATGCTTAAAACACCATGTGAATAAATGAGACCCGAACAATGACGGCCAATAATGAGGCTCAAACAAAGGATCGACTCGGTTACAATCATAAGGGATTGGCAAATTCAACGGTTTGTAACCAAGAGTAAAAACAACCCGGCAGAAGTATAATCAGACGAAAATAATTTCAAAAAAGATTTTATATTTTGCCGCTATGGAAGAAGCAGTGGAGTTGTGATGATAGGAATAAAGGTAAACTGGAGCAGCTTCCAACATGCACAAATATTTATTCTAATGCACAAAAGGTTGAAAATACACATTATCGGCGTTTATCGCCGATAGTATGTAAAAAATGAAGGCCAAAAGAATATTCAAATCTCCTTTGGTAACAAGCGCGGATGGACGTCAGTTCATGGTCTATTCATGCGAGAGAAGCAGCTGAATTGAGTGTCCACGCTTATTGTGCTGGCCGACCTGTAGCTCACGTTTGTCCCACTTAACTTGAATTGCCAAGCCTAACATTTCGGTGTCTGCTCCTAACCCAATATATTTATTTCATATTGCTTCGGAGCAATTGAGTTTGAAATGTCGAAACCTTAAGTTACCCTGTTGAAATATTGGAAAGGAGAATACGCAAGCTAGCATCCGCCACATAAAAAAACAGTAGAACGTTTGGGCTGTACACCCATCTACAATTGTCGAATAAACGACGGAATGTCCCCATCCATTGAAAAAAATGCGTCAACGTCTAACAGTGTTTTGTTTTAAGTTTTGCATTTGGCTAAAAGTAAGTGGCAGAACATTGGATGACATTAAGTCAAACCTGAAGAGCAAAAATAACAACTTTACCAATACTTTGAAGGCTCTTTACCGTTGAAAGGCAAATGACTTAATTGACATTAAAATATGGAGACAAGACCTCAAAAATGACCAAATAAGCACAGCGGGCAAGTTTTGGAAATGATAAAAATCAAAGGGCTTAATCTGCTGGGCTTCAAATTCTTAAGATCATGCTAAAGAGAGCTTGAGCTATGGGTGAGAGGACTCACTGTACTCGAAGCCATTCAAAGAGCGTGGATTTTCCAGAAAAAGTTTCATGCGAATAAATGGTTCTCGGCCTTTGTTAGTAAGCATTGACCAAGGTTTCGGTCTAGTTAAGAGATCTGAGACGCTCCCTTGTGAAAGGCCTAAAAATCCACCAATCAAAACAATAGTATATTGAACGAAATTACACAGTGAATGTGAATAGAGGTAGAAATTTTGAGGAGGCAACTTGCCAAGCACATTCTGGCCAAAGGAGCGTTGGCTGATGGCGCATTTAAGTAACATGTCTTTGGTTTGACGAGCGATTTCTGAGGTGTCTAGAAGCATAGGTCGACGATACTTGGCTGGGATAGGCGGCAGCTGTGGAAGCGTTGAGGGTGAGGTAGAAGAGACCGACGGCGTCCCCTCTTCCGTTGTAACCGACTTGGCCGGGCTCCCGCGGTTTCCCAATGTCGAAGCCGCCATTCCCTCGTCTGTACCCGCCGCTGACACCGTTGGTAGCTCGCTCCCTTCTTTCTCTCCCTCCACTCCGTTAAGAGCGCTTTGGAGAGGTCGAATAGGTGGCAGCGCTGTGGCCTCGTCTTGAACACTTGACAAGGTAGTTTGCTAAAGCGTGGAAGCAGCTACCACATCATTCACAATCATATACACTGCAGAGAGAAAGTACTCAGAAAATGACCTACGTCATAAAATCAAATGGGAGGCAAAAGTAGTAAGAAGGATTTGATCATTCGCATCGATAAAGAATTTATCCTGCTCTGAACGAGAATACTCCACCTCAATTTACAGACACATGATAAATAAAATCATCAAAATCAAAGGGATGAAAAAATTGAGCTAAGAGGAGAATGAATTTTAAAAAGTTTTTGCCGTTCAATACTACATGCCCAAATAAGTATCCGGGAGGAAGCTGGGACAACAGCATTCTTGGGAGTCAAGTTAACAGCAACAGTATTTATCTCGAGCAATCCATTAATCAAATCAATTAACCATGGCCCCCTGATATTCACTGTAAAAGGTGTTGTAGTCTTAACCTGGCAGTGGTATGCATCAAACAATGTTGGAATCAATATTTGCGAAATTGCATTCTTCGTAGCAAATTAGCTGTGAAGGTAAATTAAAAATAGAGATGAAAGTTATGAAAAGCCTGCTAGACAAGTGAAAGCGTTATCAGTTGATGTGCGCTAATGTTACCGGTAAAAGAAAATCAACGACTCGCCTGTCCATTGGGTTCGGCTAGAAAGAACTGCATTGTCCACAGTGGACCAGCAACAAAACTGCAAATGCGAATAAATGTGTGAACTAAACTGTGCAGTGCAACGCATCCATTTGCGGTACGTGCGTATCTATCTAAAGGCCATCACGACCACTTCCAGTACTCGGAAAAAATCTTCAATGTTGTGCAAATACTACATTAACGTAAAATAGGGTTTTACAGATTATTTTCAGCTTACTTGTGAATAATAAATAATTTTCTCTCATATTACTCCGCCAATTAGGGTTTAAGTTGACTATTGCTGCCACGTGACTGTTCCGTGAGTTAAGCTAGAAAGTTGCTGCGTTTGCAAAGCTTGCAAAATACATCACTTATATGCGCACCCTCGTCTTTTAAAATAACTCTGATGCAAAGGGAAAAACCTTTTCTTTCCAAAATACATTTCATTATTTTTCACACGCCACGTGAATGCAAACCCTCCTGGTGCAAAGGTGGGTGAATGGGTTAACAAATAGGGAACGTTTAAATTTAACGTGCGACAGCAGTCGCCACGTCTGCTGTGCGTGGATCATGTGAGTGGAGATGCCCCAACAACTTCCAATTTAGGCACTAAATATAAAAATTGCTAACAGCCAAACATCAAGACAGTGCCCGGTGAATGGAGAGATTAAAAACACGAAGTCATGCGGCTGAGACCGAAATAAAGATGGCGTAACAGAAACACACATACAAACTAAAAAATAAGGACCAGCAATGAAGGGCATTGACAACGCCAGCTAAATGAACTAAAATTCGAGAGAATCTACAGTTTTGTGAGTAACAATATGCCGAAACTGATTCCACAAAAGACAAGGATTATACGCTTCTCCTTAATCCTAAATAATGCAAAACGGAATTATTCGAAGTCTCGAATTCAGAAACCAGATTCTCCAAAAGACATTGGCCTCACAGGAAATTACTGTGTGAAAGGAGCAGCCTAGTTCAGGTGAGTTATTAACCTGCTCAATTGATTGAACAGATCTTGCGTCTTCACTAGCCGATACTGAACCCGATGCCTGAACCTCGAGGCGTTCCTTCTCTTCTGCGGCCATCTCAAGTCGTGCGTCCATCAGGAGCTTGGCGATTTTAGCTTTTGTCACAGGCGCAGTTTGTTCACCACCAAAGCCTTCATTGGTGATGAATCGACGAGATCTACGAACTGGTACGGCACCGGAGGTAGAGACGGCGGGTGGTGAAGAAAGGGCGGGGGTGGACGGAAGCAGAACACTCCCAATTTTCCCCCCATCCTGTTGCAGCCTTTCTGCTGCCAAGCGACAGGCTAGACGTCTGCTGGCCCAAAATCGTGAACTATTCAGCACAAAGGAGCGCTTACCTATCAGTCAGATTAAAAAAACGTTTTAGTTCTTTAGTAACAGAATAAATGGACATCTATAATTGGATGAGTGGTCATCGCATTAATTAATTTAGTGATTTTCAAGTGCAGAAGCAAGTAATTTCTGGGAAAGCTCTAACACATTTTGAAAAATCTACTCATCGACTCCGCAAAGCTTAGAATTGCTGAGGTAAAAAAATAGAAAAGTTAGGACTTCTTATTCTATTTGCCAATTCATAAATCAAGCTGGTATGCATTATCTTACCAACAGTTAGCGCCTAAATAAAATGTGTAACGAAAAGTGATGGTGAGCCAATAAGCTACTTTTAGTGGAACTGACTATATAACTTTAGCAATGAAAAGCGAGGAGTGAAATAGACACCGCCGGCAGTAATGTTAGTCATAACAGAAGACTAGAACTTCAGGAGGAGAATACGCAAGTTAAAGTTATAATTTATGTCCAATCAACCCTTTCTAAGGGATGACTTGTTTAACGATAATGAATTACCATACTAGACTCGCATTCCCGACTTATCTTTTCTGGAAATTTGACCCAGGCTTTCTGGATAGAAGTCATGACTTCTGGATGGCAACATCACTATCCACCAAATCGGTATTGAAAATGAATTGCTACACATCACATTTCAGTAACACCCTTGTGCCTCCTAATCTTGTGAATTTTGTCGAATTGGCGATTCACTCGAAACGAAGCAATCACACAAAAATTCGACAAACACACGCAGATATTCGAGTGGTCTTAGATGCTATTCAACCGCTTGTACGATTTCATTTAAGTGAACCAACTTGGATGGTCCTGGTGGCAACCAAAAGATGACGATAGGTTGTATAAGGAACCCAAAATTTTGAACAGCAAACCAACGTCCGTAAATTGCTGAAGTTCATTTTGTGTTTAGTAAGAATGA
This sequence comes from Hydatigera taeniaeformis, assembly GCA_900622495.1. Lineage (NCBI taxonomy): Eukaryota > Metazoa > Platyhelminthes > Cestoda > Cyclophyllidea > Taeniidae > Hydatigera > Hydatigera taeniaeformis. Next base: position 42,077 of record UYWX01020449.1, on the reverse strand, counting down.
CAGAACAGGTTAGCCGTTTCATCTCATGAGACTGGAATGAGCTGAAATGGTGGGCAAAGATTACACTGAATTTGAAGGGTGCCAAAGTGACTTACGGCGCGGAGTAGAGTATGATTTTTTGCTGTTTCTAGCTTTAGAAGACTCTGCCACAGGCAGAAGTATATCGTCACCATACACTGCGGTGAATCGAGCCTCCAAAGAGGCCACCTTCGACTGGACAGAGGCCAACTTGACCTTCATTTCATCCAATGCAACTGCAATCTTTCTAACCTAAGGTAAAGGATAAAAACAACAAATGCACGGGTGTGGCTGGATGTTTTAACTCAATAAATGCTGTCGCATACTTCCTCACCAATGAACATTACCAGTCGACTCTAAGAATAAAAGTAGAGGTCATGATAATGGAATTAAAGAAACTTAAAATCTACAGTTTGAATGAGTAAACACACCAAAGCTCCTGCCGAGAGATAATAAACTTACGGAGTCGGCAAATGTATCTGGTTGCAGTGCTGAAACCTCCGTTTGACTACTATACGTAAAAAAATCACAGGTTTAGTGAAAATAATTGAACAACTGAGCATAACTTGCAAGCTTTACCTTTTGTGTCGAAATCGGTTGTAATTCTGACAAGGAAATAATGCAGTCTCCTGAGCAGAGTTGCAAAGCCGTCGGCGGGGCACATTTGGGCTGACGGGTTTGGCGAGAATAGGTATAGGGATATTGTGACCTCGTGATGGTGAATTGAAAATGGGACCAGCAGAGAGTTTCTCCAAAGGTTTTGAAGTCCTAGTAAAGGGAAAGCGATGACACTTCTAACGAAACATCAGTTTTGAGCGCATGTATGTATCGGAACCCCATTTGTTGGAAAGATCATACAATCAACCGCAAGTCGAGTCATGAGCATGCCAAAATATAGTCGGGTTTCAGTGCTCCATGGCAAAACTAACCTTTGATATAGCTTTTGGGGCTTTGAGTGCCATATCATCTAATAGACGCATTAAGTTTCTCTCAATTGATACAATGAAATTATTTCATAATTTTTAATGAAAGTGAATTTAGGCGAATCAAAATCACCCATTTAAAGAGTTGATGCTCAAGGTGACGACCTTAGGCGCTAGGGGTGAATCTCAGGGAAAATGGCTGCTTAAGCTGAACCGTGTAAATCTTTACAAAAAGCATGCTATTTTACATTAAAATAACACAACAAGCGACGGGGAAGAACACAAGGTAAGAAGACTTAGATGATGCATAAACAGTAGAAACTAGAGGAGAGGGCGAAAGGGGGGAAAGAGCATTCCTAATGTAGTTGTCTTTGCGGGCGCGCAGAACGCACGCATGGGTGCACGCGTGCACGCACACGCACACGGCGAGCGATTCTTACTGGTCGGTTTGATGACTGATAGACCGATATCGATAGTACAAGAGTGCGTGCGTGAGTGCACTCGGGAGCTTGTGATTGGATTGTATGCTAGTAATTAGCCTTAGTAAATGCCGGAACTGGTAGCAAGCGCTGACGCACGAATCTGATTTGGGAGCTATCAGAAATAGCATGTTTCTTTCATAGGGAGCGTATCCAGTGTATCACTGACTCGTTAGCGGGGATGTGGTGAGAAACTTGTCCTTTGTGATCTCCACGTTGCATCCAGAACAAAGAGAAAAGAGTTCGAGAACGAGACTTACAATACACTTACCGAACATTCTAAGAGCCTAAACAAATGACTACAAATAAGAATGTACAATGCTTTGCGCATACTTGTCAGTATTTGGCCAAAACGCAGAGTTGAGAGCAGAATGAGTGGAGTTGATTTGATAATAAAATAGTTCTGTCAAACATCCGAATAACATGCATGCATAATAATAATTAGCGAATCAAATGGTTGAACTGGAGCCCATACTTACGCTAATGCCATAATAGCACTTACAGGACGCAAAATAGCAAACTTAAAATGGACTAACTCTGCAAATTCTCAGAAGTAAACCTTACTGTAAGTGAATAAGCATTTGATAGACTGTTTACAAAAGTACTAAAACTTCTCCACTGTGCCCTCGACACTGGTGCGGTAAATAGATCTTATCAGAGTTAAAAGCTGCATCGTGTTAACATTCTACTAATGAGGAAACTGGTATGATCAAATAAACAAGAACGCGCTATAAAATAGGTACTACAGCACGAATTTTCGCCAATCAGTAGAGTCGTGTGTGTGTAAGAGCTAATGACTAAATCCTCAAAAGTCTCCGATTTCACACTTACTGAAATGCGTTTCCCAGTGGTGTCATTTCGTTTATGACAAACCAGCTGGTTGACGAATGAACACAATGGTGGCAGTGGTAGTGACATCAACACTTCCTTGACCAAAGTGGGCTGAACCACTACACCTGAGATCTACTAAGCATAGTTTTAATGCCAAATCACTCATGATTCGAGATTATTTCAACATAACACGAAATGGATATCCCTATCAGAATGAATGCGCTTGAATGCGGACCACGTGGACTCATAATCAGCTTCTCCCAATGCATTAAGGGATTAATTTAAGATAATTTCTTTGAAGTAGAAAACAACCCCTGCAAGTCATAGGAGCTAGGCGCTAGTGATTGCTTGACATGTGCCTACTCTTCAAACATTAAATAAAAAGCCAAACTAAAACCATGCACCTAATACTGCACGAAACATTTTCGAGAACAATCAATTTTCAAAGTGATACTGGTTAGATTTTCGACAATGACATAACTATTGCAACATGGAAGTTTGTTAATGTGATGGTTTAGATGAGCAGAAAACTAACTTGCTCCTAATTATGTACTGCAGGCTAACAAACCCCCTACAGAACGGAGGAAAGAGGAAGTGCTTTGAGGGCGAGGATTGCCATCTGGATGCGAAAGCGCACAGACCACACGCGTTAGTATGGCAATGCGATTGGACAGCCAGCCAACCGATAGGCCGATATCGATATAGTACGAGTGCACACGTGCGGGCTACATTATGACTCTGATTGGCTCTGTTAATCAACGCACGCCTAGTCAGTCTATCTGCTTTTCGCCCCAACTCAAATCGCGGCTGTGGGAATGAAAATGGCCACTTTTAAGGTTACATACGACGCTTGGATGCATAAGGAAATAACGAGGGTAAAGAAGCCAGGATACTGGACGTAATGCACTGTAAAATAATAACAGATCAAAAAAGAAGATTCAAGTGGCTATAATAACAGACATATTGCTTAAATTTCACAATGCTAAAAAATTATCCCAAGGCAACAGAAATCGGAAATAATGCATTCTGTACTACTTTCAAACAGGATGAGAGTTGTGACCGTTATACAAATTGCAAAAATACAAAGAATAAACCCAAAACAGTCTGCTCATTCGCATTGTTTATTGTTAAACCATTACCAGATACATTAACTCCCCAAGCTTACACACACGAGTTAATGTTTGCAATCTATAACAAAACCATAAAAATTGGTGTTATAGACAAGTGATAACCTGATGTCAATCCCGACGATCAGTAGCTTAAGTAGAGAAGTATTCAATCGCAAGAGACACGTATATAATAATAGTTTAATTCGCTCCGAATTAACAAAGCGCACTACCTTGACGAGGACGGGATACAAATTACGAAGATAGTTGTCACAACTAATGGTAAGTTAGACAAAACAAAACTATAGCCATCATTTCGATGAACAGTGCCCTTTGAGAGTTGTTCTGTAATAGAATAACAATGAAGGGAAACGTACACATTATTAAGCTGCACCGTGATTAGCTGCGCAGTGGGAACCAAACCCATTGATAGGGGAGGTGCGGAATTGATAACAATATCTTTTTTCATTGGTTCGGGACCGCAGATTGGTGTTTGACTAAGAGCACGTTTCGCTACATTTACAGCTTCTTCATTTACAACCTTCGAGCAGTTCGATTGCTCTTGTTTCATGGTGGTAAAAATTGTGTTCTAAAATGGGCAAGGAAAAAGTAAGTTGTATGTGAATTAGCCCTACTAAAGCCAACATTACACACAAAAAATACAAAAAAGCTAATAATATGCTACTGTGATGTGCATGATTTAGGGTGAATTTGAATCAAAAGAGATGACGTCAAAATAAATCGATAGGTGAAATTGTGAAGTATGTAATGAAGACCAATCAATACTTTTCAATATGTATGGCACTGCCAGGTAATGGACAATATTAAAGGTAGTACTCAGTGGAAATGCTGGCGGACAAGCCGGATTATTCAGAGACACTCAAACAGAAAAGTATCGGTCAAAGGGCGGCGGTGACTACGTAGAAAGGCCAAGAATCCTGGTTATGATTACGCCACGACAGAAAAAGTTATGAATGGAGTGGTGGTTGAAGGGGTTAATGCAACATTTGCTTTTGTCTCAGGGAATGATTTAGTGCGGAAGCTGAAAGTGCCAACAATACATCAGCTAAAAGTGAAAAAATGTAAGATTTTATCGTTCGGTAAAAAGGAGCAGTTTTGAATTTAATAACAGCGGATGCAGCTGCAGAACAGGAGGTACAAAATGTGCTGCAGTAATAAATAATAAAACAGCGCATATAGTAAGTCAAACTACTTATTGATTAAAAGATAACAAAGAGTTCACAAAAGCATGCGATCGCACAAATCGAGTATGATAATAATTAGCAAAAAAAGTGGGAAAAATGAGTGAAATACAGCAGCGGAATAGACCACAGTCACTTCAATAATGACATTGATAATGCAATGTGCAGATGGGTAGAAAAGACTACGCAGATGGTAATCATTGTCAAAGAACCAAGGATGCGGGCAAATTTGTAGGATTTCGGTACAAATTACATATGTGCATGTGCCCGCCTTTCAAAACACGCACTGACTACACCATATTTAACATAAAATGCATTGAGACTAACCAAGAACTAATGGACAATTTCGAAGCAAAAAATTCAGAAAAAAATCCACACACCGTGCTTGTTCTCAAACTGGTTGTATCGGCGTCCATTGATGATGAGCGCTTGGTTATCAGGCATTCTCTACAAAAAAGGTTGCAGCACACGTTATCTTAATATTCATAAAAATAGTTAACCATGAAGTGAACTCGGGCGATGAACCATGCTACACATGTTATTTGCGCTAGCAAAATGCAGATAACATGAAAAGAGGAAGTCACGCATCATGATTTTGCAGGCCAAATCTACGCTTGCGAAATGTGCTTACTGGAAAATGACATGATCATTCGTTTAAAAATAGTAAAGCATCAAATTCGCCTAATGGAAAACAAAATTCAGCCTTGGGGATTTTGGTACAATGCACGGAAGACCCTTAAGTGGACAAAATGTAAGCATACCAACGAACGACGCCACCGCTAAGATCTCCAGATAACTTATAGACAGCACATCAAAAAGTTTAAAACATTCAAGGACGACTGAGTTTCATGAAAGTTTGTACGGAAAATTTGCAAATTGAATCAGACTCATAAAGATTTCGCTTATCAATCATAAAGCAATGGTAAAAAATTTGTTGCAAGTCGTATCATTTGCGTTATTGCAAAACAAACGAAATTGTTAATAAGATAAATTTAATAATGTTCTCCTTATCGTGACGTAAACCAAACAGTTTGGCAGCGGCTGCGGTTCCAAAAATCGCAGAATAGGTAAAAGTCAAGATGTTGTAAAAAGCTGGCGCAGAGTAAATCGAAAACTACTTTCGTGTCTTTACTAATATTCGCTTAAATTTTTTATTAATTAAGACCAAATCAATTATTAAAAGGTAACAATGTTTACTAAACTGCACTTGCATTTATAATGCCCTGTTTATGTGGCTACTTGGCATTCGGCGGTCACTTTAAGATTTGTCTGGTCTTGGACGAATGAGCTGGTCCTCGAACCATGTCTGGGTTCAGTTTCTCTGTCGTCCTTGAAATACACGTGTCCAGGTTCACATGCTGCCTTCTCCCACCCCATGGGAAGTCTCGGGAAGCTACGGTGTTGATCCAAGACTTCCCACCGGATAGAATTAGGCACTATGAGGTGCTGAATACATGTTTTCCAGGGAAAGCACGAGATAAAGCTTGAGCTTGTCACGAAGGTCTCCTCACGCGTACATGAATCAGGCGAATCCTTAAGCAATCGCCAAACATCACCTGGTAGTGCTCTCAAAGAGTTACACTTCTTGTGAGCGGCACCCTTGGCACTTCATCTGTTGCATCTCCTGTGCCAAGCATCAAGACATTATTCAGTACTGTAAGATACCAACTACAAGCAAACCGCGCTGATTAACGGCTATTATGAGATTGAGGAAGGCTACTTGATCTCCTCAGCGCCTTCAACTATACCTGGAGCCATCAATTGCTTCCAAAACTAGGCGGTGGAACCCTGGTCTAAGACAGAGGTGTCACAGGGAAAAAGGGATAAGGCATGGTCACGTATATAAGGATATCCGAAGTGTCGTTTCCGACACCTATACAAGGATTTAAATGGGAATTTTCGACACGAAACTCTTTCAGATGATTCACGGTGGTGCCACTTCAGTTGTTGATAGTTTGATTCCGTGTTCCACAGACAAAGTGAAGTCAAAGGCAGACATCATTCTCAACCCTTTTGTTGTAAAGTGTTCAAGGATTCTCCTTCCACGGATGTAATTGCGCCGCCTTCACACCGTGGGTACTTACCACAAAAGGTGGATACCAGAATAGAAGTCGTTGGAAAGGTCAAATTCAATTTTTGCTGCCACCAGTGTGGTGCTCCGGGCGTTCACACCAGGTAGAAGAGGGCGGTAAGCGGAGCTGAATGCATGTATTCTAGGGAAGGAAAGGGATCAGGCTTGAGCATGGCTCAAAGGCCAGTCCACGCGTACAAGGGCCAGACGGATACCAAAGTGACCTCCAAGCATAATTGGGTCACATAAATGAACTACTACAGTACTGATCCTACTTTTAACTTAAATGTCTAACCTTGAGTTCATACTTTCATAATCAACATCCCTTCTCCCATTTCTCTAGGAACGAAAGCTCATATTAGTTAAACACCAATGCTTCGATTCTCGCATGCGTTCATGCTTACTGTTTAAACTGTGGCTATTTGCTCACCCTACTAGGTGGCATCACATTGATGTCGCACCTTCACAGCATCCCACATTATACATTTATGTTTCTGCTTCATGAGAGTTATCGTGCAGACTAATAACTGTGACTGTGACCTCACCTTCCATACCCATGCTCGAATAGCCTTATCCAGTGCGCCTCTCTTTAGGTTTGTTGATTTTGCACTAGTCTGTTCAACTTAATGAAATTCAGTAGCTTAACAGCAGATCATGACGAGATCCGACCATGAAGGCACATCATAAGATGCAGTCAGCCCATTTACATCTGGGTATAGACCGTGATCCCTCGAAGGGAATTCCATAGAAAGGCAGGCTAGAAACGCAATCCATTTGTCGCCCTGCTAGAGTGTGTCTGAGGTCGGTTCGTGCGCACCACCGCCTAATGACACACAGACGCATTTAACGCAAATGCGTGTTTGTGAGTGCGGATGTAATGGCGATAAGCGCACTGATCAATACATGCACGGTGCGTGTATCCACAACCACCGCACACATGCATTCAGGTGATTCATGCAATCTTTCATCCACCCCACTTATTTTGCAGGCCGCACGCATCTTAAGTACACGCAATACTCACCTTTTGGCTTTGCATAACGCTACGATAAAGAAGAGAACCTGATATCTGCAAACATGCCGGACCTACACCACTTAACCATACAGTTTATGGTAGTGTAAGGCAAGATGAAGTTCCAATACTCCTTAACCTACCTCACTGTCGACAAAGAACTACAATCACACCATCACTTACGTCGGAAGGCAAATCAAAGGTGGCTTGAGATCTTGGCATGGCACTTCCACAGATGTGAATTTGTCGTCAGCTTAATACCTACCTTCAGCTCTGGCATTCAACTTTGAATACGAAGGTAAAGTATTCTAAATTAACAAAGGCGAAGCTCGTAGACGGATTGATCTGCCATCTATTCATCTACCAGACGACGCACTATCTCCAGAATTGATCAATACTCACTCAAGTCAGTGTTGTGACACCGATGTACGAAACACCAAATTTCGAAATTATGCGGCTTCTTCGCGGAAAACAAGCGGAAGAATCATCAGGTGAGACAGTGTGACGTGACACTCATTCATGATGAAAGGAACCGAAGTTGTACGACTGACATCAGTTGGACGACCTCTAGATGGCCCCTGATGTGGTCTTCTCGACTCGGAAATGCTCAGCTCTGAATCTACGTTAAGATTGGCCAAAAGACGGTGTCACCCAATCCACGGAACCACGTGAATGGCTGATAGAGGGGCTATACATCACCTGAGTGGTAGCATCAGACTTGAGAAACAGATCGGCGACCCGCGCATCACCCATCCCTAAACACGAGATAACCCTGCAACACCTCAATGGTTGTATTGAACTACCAACATGCGATAAACCAAAGTGAGAGACCAATTACCAGTTTCATAGGGGCAATAGTCTAAACAACAGCACAGATGACCCAGAGTTAGCGAAATTCTGCCATAGCAGGTCGGCTTGTACTCGCCATCCATTCCACGTCTTGGATATTGATGAAAATTTAGTCAACTGCGAAGCGTGTGACAAGCACACTTCTGGTCAACAATGAATGCCAAATTAATCATGTTACGATTTCGTCTCCCCTTCGGTTTGCAGGTGTACAAATAACGATCTAGAAGGCAACCGAGACGGTCAAGATGACTCAGATTACAAGTAACAGTAACAATTAAGAGCACTGGCTTTCGACCTTTCCAGGAGCTTGTTTATTCCATCCGGTACACAACAATGTGGGCAGAAAGGAATTGTACTAAAAGAATATTTCGATTCATTATAATAGTGGCAAAACGTATGAAATGAAGGTGCAACAGATAGGAAGGCCCGTAGATGGTGGGTACGGCAGCCCGCTTATCCATCGATGCAGACAAGAGTAGCAGATGGCTTCAATTCATATAAATGGTCGTGCAAAAGCGAGATTGAATGCAAGGACCATAGGAGAGGGAGGGAGGAGACAGAGTACAGACAGCGCGATCAGCCAAGCGCAAGGGTGTGCATGGACTAATCGCACGAGAAGAAAAGAATACGAGACCTACCAGTCAATGGAAGATTAAGTTAGGGAATAGTAGAAAGCGTAAGGCGGTAATGCGCGTGCTAACATGATTCAGGGAACGGTGCAGGAGAGGCTTATTGGAAAGACGTTTGGCTGCATGGACATTTTGAATGAATGACTTCTACAAGTGGACAGTAGTTGCCTTGCCGTATTCCGCCTTAAGTAATCAAACTGACTCGTTCAGAATTAGTGCTTTTACAGAATACACAAAATAAAAAACGATGGGAATTGGCGAGTTAAACAGTCGCGCGAGAAGTTCGTGTTCTTCGTTCGCTTATAGAATTCGACATCGGGCTTTCTTGGTTTGCGGCGGCTCGAGAGTCGCCAAGATGGCCTCATCAAAAACATTTTTTAAGCCACACTAAAAATGTAAAACAATTACACTATAATTTTGTAACCAAGGAAAAATGAGTGTCAGATCCGAACTGATAACCCCAAGCTGACAAAAGAGTTACTACAGTGAGGCTTCAAACACCCGCTCAAGACCATTGAGAAATAGACAATCAAACAAGAACAGTCTCAAAAACAGACTTAATACTCGAGAAGCTAGAAGTGGGTTCCTTACATTTCAATGGAAAATGGAAAAAGAAACATGAAACCAGCGTCGCATCAGGGATGAACCATGGGGGAGAGTCGTGACAAAAACGATGGCAACAAGTAAGAAAAACAAACTGATCTACCTGTGTGAGTGCAGAGCACTCGACATATTTGTGCGCTTTTATCTCTTTAGCCAATTTCTCCCCTTGTTCATAAGTTATCGGTTTTTGTCGATTGCGCGTCAATTTGTCCAAGGTAGCTGTATCATCCCGAAGATCAATCTGCGTTCCAACCAAAAGATACGGTGTATTTGGCGCGTGATGTTTAACCTCATTGAACCACTAAATTAAAATGGCGACAAACGTTTAAAAGCGAATGCGGGGATGCACGAGGTCGGACAAAAATATACAAGCACTAGAGACTACAAGTAACAGAAAACATCCTTAAAGAGAAAATTTAACAGTTCCATTGACCATGCTATAAAAAATCCAGTTGTATCAAGCAATGATAGCCAACCTTCTCTTTCACATTAGCAAAAGAAGTAGGGTTGACAACTGAAAAGCACAATAAGAATATGTCCGTTTGGGGATAACTAAGAGGTCGCAGCCGATCGTAATCTTCCTGACCAGCCGTATCAAACAGAGCAAGGACCATAGGATCGCCGCCGATCATCACAGTCACGGCATAATTATCGAAGACCTAAAAATGAAACAAATGAGTGAAAATACCGTTGGAACGTATTCCGAAGGAAATTTGTTCGTTGTGTAAGATATCAAGAGACACGTTTTCCCCACCGCACCATCACCAACAACAACGCACTTCATGGTCCGACTCGAGGCAGTCATGTCGACAATCAAAAAAAAACTACGCCGTTTAACCGAAGAGCGTAATCATAAGTAACACGACTGAAACAAACTTGAAGAGCTTCATTAAAAGTTTCATAAATATATCCAAAAATAACGATGCTGTCGTAAACAATTTGATTTTTGGCTTTAAGTTGCTTAGATTTAAGGGGGATCTTGTCGACGCGAACGACATTTGATTGAGCTTCTTTTAAGTAAATTGGCACAGTTTTTATTTTTTTAAAAGGAATTCACCAATAATTACCAGACTATTTAGACTGTTATCACACTTGCAACGCTGCACGAATACCGCAATGTGTGCTACTGCGTTAGATTCGTTCTTAGACTTGCGACGGAAAATTTAATTGAATATGCGTCGGAGGACAAACGTTAGCCACTTCCCTCAGTAATATTGTTAGTAAGACTTTCAAGAGCAAAGCTTTCGTAATAATTAGCTTAAGAGAATACTTGATACTTGGATTCCACTTTGGCTTTCATTTTGCCTCTGTACTCAAAAGCTAAACTTTGGACCAACCCAAGTTTCGTTTCCTTCTATTTTGTCTAGTAAGAAATTTGGGAAAAATATACAGTTTACCCATGATGACCGAAGTACATGCGCTTGAGAGTCACGCAAGAGGTGCTATATATACTATCGTCCACTCAAAATCTCAGAGTTTTAACTCCTACTAAGACTTCTTGGTACGCCTCATTAATCACTTTGGTTTCGGAATATTTGGTAGAGTTCAATATGTCGAAACGTTACCAGACTTTTGTTTTCATAGTCAAAGGTATTGGAAAATTCTGAAAACTTTTAATCAAAAATGAAGGCAGTGGGTTTGTACTTGTTTTGTCCCACAGGCTAGCCTACGCAGAGGTGACCTTAACGAGTATGAATTTGGCCACAAGCCATACTGGCAGTGGGATGTGTAGCTTTCCGGGGCTTCCTATCAGTTGGAAGAAGGCATAAGTGAGGCTGAATACATGTATTCCGAAGACGACAGGGCAAATGGTGCCTGAACGTGGCCCGAAGGCCGGTCCACGTGTATAGGGGCCAAACAAATTCTAAAGTGACCGTCAAACGTCAGGTAGTCACATAAGCAAAGCATTACAGGGTGAACTATTTTTCACATTGACTTTCTCTTCTTTTGATCGAAATTTCGGACCTCCCTTCAATACACTTCTCGCGCCAGTCATCACAAACATTCCAGTTTTGCAATCAGGCACCCATAAGCCATCCGAGGGAATCGTCAACTTTAAAAAACAAATAGGAAGTACTTAACCTTCTCATCGGCTTTAACCAGTTCTGAACTTAAAATTGGCCAAAATCAGGAATCGGTGGGGAGTGCTTCTGCTGACCTACAACTTTGTGCATGATTAATCGGGGGATTTGTGATGCATCGAGATCTCCCACTATTTTAGGCTGAATAAATGTATTCTAAAGGAGGCAAGGATAGGACTTTTTTGGCCTGAGGACAAGCCCTGCGTTCATAAGAAAAACAAACGCTAAAGTAAACTTAAAAATATAGATGTTCGCATGAAAAAAGTATTGCAGAATCATTGGTCTAAAACAGATACGCGACTGCGTGAGCGTGATCGGACATATTCCTGTATTATGGACAGTTTAGTGTATTCCAGTTGGTTCGCAGAGGCAATCCTCATTTTGCTAATATCTTACATGCGGAACATGGAAATTGAGTAGATACCATACGGAGAAGCGGTTCTTAATAACTTAGCTTTTAAAGGAAGGGAGGTTTCTTTTGCTTGATGTGAATGCACTGAATATACACTGCAGCACTTTTTCACAAAAATTAGCATTGGCTTAGCTCTAAGGCTTTTCTACTCAATTAAGGGCAAGACAAATACCAAAGTGATTGACTTTCATGCAGGTAGTGTCGAGCAGAAAATGCAGCACACACATAAGGTACTTTTTTGCAAATGGTTATAGCTACGGTGATATTTTGTCTATTCAGTTGTCCTCATAATAACGATCACTTTGTTATTCAACTTGCAACATCCCGAGATTTTCCATTCAATGGAAGAAGGTATTGTATAGCGCCTAGTGCTTGTAACCAGGGCGAGGTAGTGTAGGGTGGACTTTGGCCTAAGCCAAAGACTCCCTCACTCAGCCGTGGGAAAGATGAATGCCAAAAAGAGATCGTCATCCATACACATAAATAAAATTAGAATATTGCTATTAGCTGCTTTGATCGGCCTTCCAAGAGTGTCAAAGCCCAACCTCCTCTACACTCTGAATCCAAAAGTTCAGTGTATCGTCCCAAGACATCCTGCCAAGCAAAAGAATACATTAATTAGGTCTGATAAAAAGCATTAAAGCCGAAGGGGAAAGGACGAAACTATAGTTTCGACCGAAGGCTAGACCTCGTGCCAGATATAAAGGTAGTCAAACAGACTAGTTTTTACATTGTCCGCCGTCACAGCATGGCCGATGCCACAATGAAGCACCCACGACCTGAGCTGCATTAGTCCTCCCATTAGCTTCGATGGGATCGGGAGTTACGTTTTGTCTGAGAGCAAGCGTCGTTGAGAGAAATTTCTGTTGACTATTAACGGAAGATGTTTAGCAGAGAAAATCGGAGTCAAACCCAATCACTTATGGGCGTGGGCTTAGCTTAGTGTCCAGTCTGATACCTATGCACGGATGTGTAAAGAGGAATTTCGTAAAGATACTAGTCTAGCTGGTTCACAGCCGTAATATTTACATTAATGGGTTGTTTGTAGGACAAGGAAATGCTGAAAAACCAACCCCATAAGTTGTTCTGAATCCTTCCGTTATGAAGAATTCAGAGATTCATTCTCCTGCAGTGCATTCGACTCCTCCCCACTGTTGATATATGCCGCAAACAGTGGACGCTAGGATGGAAACCGTAATATAAAATTCGAGTTTGCTTTGTGCTGGCGATAGTATAGCGCTTCGAGCCTTCCCATCCGATGAATTCATTAGTTTGGGTTAAGGAGCGAAACACAGAGTATGGGATACGAAAACTACTAAATTAACTGCAGGGTATACGAATAGTCGCGGTAATTTATACTAATGTGTTTAGATTGCCTTCATAGAGGAGAGACGATTCGGTAATTTGAAAACGAATCTTGTTTGTGGGGAGAACGAAGAGACCTCCATAGAGTGACATCAGCTTGGCCTCTCAGCATTGCCCCCTCCATGTCTTTTTTTGCACAAGGTGCCAAATAAGTCTTCCTCAAATCTCACCCATGAATTCCGAGGTTCAGGACCTAAGAGCAGGAAGAAAGCATTTACAATCATCTAAACAAAACATTATTTTCGGACATTTAAACTTTAAGTATGCTGCAATGCTTTGGTTATTTGACTACCTGACGTTTGACTTTCACTTTAGGATTTGTCTGATCCTTGTACTCGTGGCTGAACTTCAGGCCAAGCTCAGGTTCATTCGCTCTGTTTTCCTTGGAACACATGTATCTAGCGTCACTTACTACCTTATTCCACCCTATGGGAAGTCTCCGAACGCTACATATGCATGTACCCTCAAAAGGATTCCCTATGTGATAAATAATTACCATTGGGGCTGTTTGCTGTAGGAACTGCTCGCCTCGCCTCATGCTCTTGAACCACGGACTTCAAGAGAGGGTTAGTTGCAACAGATTTATTAGGCATCGATTACAGGAAGAACAGGGATAGGAGTACAGATGAGTCGAATAGCAGATTTCACACGGAAAGGGATTCCTCACGGTCCTCACGCACCGGATTCGAGTTCGAGTTCGCTTCCCGGTCCTCCCTATAAAAGTCCACTTTGACGCTTTTGTGTATCTTACATTATCAGTGTCATGGATTTATATTTCGAAGATTTTTATTAATACCCCTTTCCACTTTGCGGTTAACAGTAAAGATTTAAATGGTATGATATTTAGAACAGCGGATCCTAAAAGTGCCTTCCTTAACTAACATTTTTCCAAATGTGCCATAATTCAACATTATCTGTACCGTTATTTTAAAATGATACTTTTAAAATTAATAAATCACGATACATTCCTGTTACCGGAAGACCAATCCTGTACGTAGGTATGGGGCCCCACTTCTATGGCTCCCCCTTTATGCCTTGTGTTTTTTGTGTAACCTCGTGATGGGCTTTTCTACTAAAGTAAGCTTGTGATTTTTTTGTTGTTTTGGTTCAAGAATGGGAATGCAACTGCCAGTGCATGTCACAATTATTGGATTGATATTCTCTCTCAAAAACCTTACATGATAATTAATGGGAAACTCCAGACTTTTTCCTTGTATGCCTCATGGCTGCTTAGCACATGTTCGATTACTCCTCATTCCTAAAAATCCTGCAGTTTGTCTTGTGAGCAATGGCATAGTGAATGTCTTTGTAGGTTACGTCGAGATGTCGGTTTTGCAATGAACAATTTGAGTGTTGGAGTGAGCAACCGGTTTGCTCTATATGTCATGCTTTTCTCTATGACTATGCTACTAGTGACATGCTTAGTGATATCAAGTCCTTGGATGAGAAGGAGGCGTCTAATGACAGCGGAACAGAGGAGTTAGAAATGGAGACAGACCAAAGGAGGGACTTGCACACCTCATCATTCCGATGCAATACCGCATCCACGTCTTCACACAGTGGCTCTCCATTCCAACAGCATACTGCACTTCCATCGTGGCTGCCTAAACAGCGCCATCGTATGCTTACTTCACCAAATTTAACCCCCAGTCATACTCTGGAAAAATTACCAAAAGAGATTCTTATTCGTTTGTTTGACTACCTTGATGACTTTTCCGTTTGGGGTCTTCGCCTCGCTTCTCCCCGACTTCGTGCAATTATTGACAGTGAAATACCCGAACGTAGATGGGCTGCATTTGTCGCTCATCGGTGGCCAATTTTTGTACCCCGTCATCGAGTCTCTTCCTGGCGTCTCCTTTATCTCAACATGATGGGAAGCGTTACCTGCAGCTTGTGCTTGTCCCGCATTCACTTCCCTACCATCTTTCCGATGGACATTCCCGGAGTTCGCTTCCGTCGCATAGTTTCTGAGATACGCAGTCTCTGTGCCGATCCGCCATATGGAATCAAGGCGTTGGCCCTTGATACGGATACCTTTGCTCACTGCCTAGCCGGCATTGCTGGTCCACCTGCATCTCCGTACGAGGGAGGGTTGTTTTACGTCCACATTTTAATTCCTGACAGCCATCCAATGCGTCCACCCGTAGTTAGGTTCCTCACGCGCATCCTTCACCCAAACATAAGTTGCCATGGTGACATCGGTCTAGACTGCATCCGACACAACTGGAGCCTGGCTCTTACTCTTGACAAAGTCCTTTTGAGTATCCAGTCATTACTTACTGATCCATACACAAAGGTTTGCATGGAACCGGCAATCGGTCGGCTGTACACTCAAAACCGAGATCAGTTTGACAAACTTGCGAAGTTATGGACATGGAAGTACGCTTGCCACGATTATCTGTCTACTGCTTTCGTCTCTCAACTTTCGGTTCCTGATTACATTGAGTAATCTTTGTTATCAAGTAATGCACCTTCTGTGCAATTTTTTTTGTTTCAAGCTGTTCATTCTCTACTTTGGTGTTTCATGTATTACATTTAGTCGTGAACCGTTGTGCTTAGATGCTGACTGTTGCAAGTAAACGGGGTTTCAGAATGTGTGCACTTGGTCTTTTCGCGTTCTGATGGAGATTTGTATTCCGTAACTCGCTGATGAGGACAAGTTCGCACGCCTGCTTTCATTCGCTAAGGTCCAGATAATAACTAACTAGTTCAAATATCATCGAGTGGCATCGAGTGCTTCCATTCTTGCAGCCGCCCCCTTGCAAATCCGCCGCTTTGTTTTACCTGTGCCGTTATATACGCAGAAAGTGTCTGAATCTGTCAGTTTCTGTGCCTAACGCCTTATTTCAAATTTGTAACTAATGCTAGTGCAGTCCGTTAGGTAAATTTTAATCTTACCAAAGGGCACAACTTCCGCTGAAGGCGAGAATGTGCGTCGAGACTAGCCAAACATGAAGCGTAGATGAGAGTATCTCCTGGGTGTAAGCATATTAACTGTTTACTTTGTAAGACTTGTCAAAAAATGTCCAAATGTGAGGTGTTATGTGGTGTGGACTCCAGTTTTGCACTGATACGTACTGCTCGCTCTTTCAGGGCAGGTAGTAGGATTTGATTGCTTAGGCTAACAAAAAGACGTAAAACAGTGGACGGCGAACTCTTTTCTTTGCACAATATACAGCGAAGGCTTCTAAATCAGGTGAGAAGCGATATCAGTTTCTCCATCTTCTCAATTTCTACTTTTATCGGGTCGGGCTTTTCTAAACCCTTCTTCTCCTGTAAGTGAGGATCAAACGCACTTGATTAGGGGTGGGTATTGTAAACAGGTTTATCTATGGTGAGTTGCATTATAAAGCGTAAGATTGTAGAAGGTGAGATTTCAAACTTCGTAGTTTCATCCATAACATACCTTCGGCTTTTTCCTCAGATTTGGAGAGAGCTTCAGTGATATAACTTGACCCCTAAAAAACATTCAAGACGAGAAAGTGTATCGTGCACCATGTAGAGCTGACTTTTGATCTTTTTACAAAATGGTTGACTAGGTTTGAGGAATAGGTTTACATCATGAAGTGGTAAAGCCGTTCACTACTTATGTTGGAGGTTGCACCTATATTGGAGAATAATTGGTTTGCTCGAGTCATGGCGATGCGTAATGTGATGATCAGATTGGGTCTTCTTGGTGTGTGGAAAGCACTACTACGAACGGAGCCAGAGTTAAATGGTATAAAAAGCATAACATAAAAAGGATCACACTTTAAGTGATTTTCCGTCCAGATCGACACAATTGAAAGATCTCAAAACTAAGTTCGCGTCCAAGTCTGTACAAAACCGTGCTTTTTAACCTGTCGTCGCCACAGATGATGATAGGATAAGTGGGATTGAAGGCCACGTGGGTTAGTTTAGTACGCTTCTTCTGAGCAACCATTTGGAGGCAGAGGGGCTCGTATTTATTCACGTTTAGGTCGTAAATGTGGACGTTTCCGTCGGAAGTGACAGCGGCAAAAACCGTTGATGAGTAAGGTGCCCATGCGACATCTCCAACAGGTGCCCCCAAATCAAAAACGAACAACGGATCCCTACAAACATAATGCAAAACTGAAAAATGTTCTTTAGCCACCCTATGATCATACTTACACCATACCCACACACTCGATTTCAATCCACGTCATCAGTACCAACACTAGCTAGTTGTGTCAGTTCTGTAGCAGTTTAAAGTACGACTTAGAGTGGCCTCTAGCCAAGTCTGTTCTAGTGACAGCAAGGTTAGTGCAAGCATCATTTAAAAAATCCAATGTTATTTAGCCAACGAATACCAGGTGTCACCCTTGGTAGACATAAACTTTCTGCATATGAATGCGATGAGATGTTGAAAGTACTAACTCTTTGTACTGATGCCATATCTTGACGGTCCAATCAGCCGAACATGTGATAAAGATATCATTGTGGAAGTAGTTCCAATTCAGTCGGTATATGGCCATATTATGCGCCTTCAGGGTTAGCAAATACTCCGAGCCGTAGGTACTGCTGCATTTATGAATAATCCCCTCCTCCGTGGCAACTAGGAAGATTTGCGAATCTTTTCTGTGGAGTTCTAGTGCTGTTCCACTCTCTGTGCGTTGATGGAAAGTAGAGAAAATGCAAAGTTAACACGTTATTCGCTCAGACATCTCGAAATTTGTATTAACGGTACCACGAGAGTTCAAGGATCCATGCTTTATAAAAGAAGAGTAGACTCATAATTTATAAAAATAATATTCTTTCGACAATATTGTTCTAGCAACGGCTTTGACTGGTAGGCAAATAATTTACTGCAGTATTCAATAAATGATAAGACATAGTTCTAAAGATGCCCATTATTGCGCTTAGCAGCAGCATACGACAAGCCCTGTGATTAATTTATGACGCCCCCTCATCTGCCGTCAAATTAGCTTCAGCAAAGTCTTGGCCTTGGTATTTTGGTAAAAGTGCATTCAAACAAGAGAACTTTCGACAAGCTATTGAAATGGGAGCCATTAGCAAACGTGAGTTGATAGCTGATCGTATAAGTAAGATAATACATTAACTCGAGGCACCTGTAAGTGCTATAGAGTGAGAACAAAAGGGACACAGTCAAATGTTAAACTAATCCACAAATAGGTTACTAGCTTTGTAAGACAGCGAATGAAGCTGACATAATTTCATGCCCAATGCTGCAAGGTTGTCTTGCATCGAAACCACTTTAGACTTGTGCGCAACAACTATGCTTACCGTGTGAGGATACTTGCAGAGACCCAGGATCATCATTTGTTTCCTTTGGCAGATGCATACGAAGGATGTCGTAACACACGATGTCATCCTTGAAATGGTAGTACAGGGCCAATTAGAGCTTTTAATTATACACTCCATAGCATCGGAGTCAAACAAAGAAAGTAGAACGACAGCCGATTCACGTATGACACTTAACAACATAAGAAATGCGTAAACTCGACAAAGAAGAACCAAATGTTATTTAAAAGCAAAAAGTTACTTCTGAATTTATAATGACACCACGGAAAGGTCGTTTATCAAATTTTGTTAGAAATTATTCGTATCAGTGCATATGTCCATTGCCAAACAGATGAACATCGGGTTAGCCCTAAGCCATTTTAAATCTTCGATTATTTCGTACATGAACTTTCGAATTTTCGAGTTGGCAGTTACAGTGCAACTGTGTCATTGCGCTTACATTCACAAAATGCAACAATTGGACATTCAAGTAAAGCGGAAAGCAACTAGTTCAGTAATTTCCGATAAGTTGCATTCATAAAACGGTATGGAACATAATAAACACGACAGTAAATTAAAGACAAGTATGAACTCCTTCAAACTCACGGGACATTCATGCAACGTGCCAACACCAGACTTTGAAAAGTTTGAGAAGAAAGTTACAAACTTTTGTTCTGGATTATTTCAGAAACCGCTGAGTGTTTTAAGTAAATGAGCACAGTGAGTTGACAAATTTCATTCTCTCGTTCTCATACTCACCTTAAGAATGCTCCAACTGGAAACACGGCCATCTGAGCTGATGGAATAGAATATCAAGTTTGGTTGCTCATCATGAGGGAGCCAGCGCACCTGCCAAACGGGATCCGTATTTTTGTTTGAATAAGCAGTGCTGAGGTAAAGGGGCCCGACCTTCTCCTGAGTTAGCTTGTAAACACCAATTGAACCATCATAAAATCCAACACAAATCAAGGAATGATACTCGGGATGTATATCAAGACAGAGTACTCCGGATTCTGTTCGGAACGTGTATTCAGGATATCCTGGATTTTTAAGTGAGTAAAAGCATATCATTCCACCACCTTGCTTCAAAAAGTCATCTAAAATATAGTGGAATTAAGTAATCCTCAAACGTTTAGTCGTTGCAGTCCAATAACACATAACAAACTGATTACGGCACAAAAGCTTGCGTCATTGTATCCAACACGAAAACAGTTGGAATCTTACGAGAACCAAGTCCAACAGCAAATAAGTCGTTATAACGGAGGGACCAGCAGAGCGCAGTTACAACCATCTTTCTTGATTTCTCGTAGGTAAATTTCCATAAGGGCAATAAAGTTCCCATGGAATCGCGAAAATCATCGGAATTATCTTCATAGAAGGCAAAGTCTTGTAGAACATCATCAAATGTGTTCTGATTAATCATTCTTTCGACAGTTTTTATTGGTTTAAGGAAAGCTATGAGCACATCCACCTTAAGATTGATTAAGTAAAAGGACAAAACAAACACTGGAATCCATGGTTTGTCGTCTGTTAAATGCTTTCACGTTATTTGGTCGTACCAATGAATGTTTTTTGTCTACTGATGCGTTCTAAATTCAAATATTAGCTATAAGACCATTAAACCTTGTTGACCTTTTCTGACTGGTAAAAATCGTAGACACCCCACTGAGTAATGTTTCCCGAGAAACTACTTCGGGCTGGTGGTTCAGTTTGATTGCCAAATTCCTGATAAATGCAATGAAAAAGTGTGAATTACTTTTAAAGCATTGTTGTAGGTTTGACTTGCATGTTCACAAAAATTAAACTGATTGAATAGCTTTACGGCGGATGGTTCAGCAGAACGCTGAAAAGTAGATGGTAGTTGCTACCGCTTCCTGATAAAGTCATTTGAATTTAACATACCTCTAGCTCCTCTTCAACCGCATCTATGCTATCTTCAATAACAGAAATTGAATCAAGGAGGCCCATTTGAACTTTGGCCTCCCCCGATCCCACATGTATTAAGTTTCCATCAAGTTGAAAGTGAATGGCCATTTGATCAACCCGTGGAAGTTGTTTATATTGATTTTCCTTTTCTCAAGCTTGACCAAAAATTAAAGGAAACCTTAAAGTCAAATCGGACAATATTATCAGGAGCATGCGGATCAGCAGCCGTTAGTACTCGTGTTATTTCTTCTTTTAATTCCTCTCAAGTTTATAAGGACATCATTTTACCTCTTCGCTTAGTTGTAATTGATCATTTGGGTGTATGAGCGTATCCTCAGAAAATGGGTCTGATGCATCTTCAGCTTTAATGCTTTTTCTTTGTGTTTTAAAATTTGCCTAATGCTAATAATATTAGGCACACTTGTAACCTTTTTTCTATTCATTGACAATTTATACGGAGATGAAAGCTACATTCAAGATAGTGCTAAAACAAACGTTGATATGGCGACAGACAATATTTAGGAATTCAAACTTCGAATTAGATGGTGCACAAATAAAAGATTAGCATAAGATGGCTTATAGCAAGTTTCTCAGACTCCTGCAAATTTTACAAATGACTCACAAAAGTTAAACCTGTATAGGCTTCAAAAAGAGTTTTGAATATTTGAACTCATTTGAATCTTAATGCGTAAAATATATTTACTCTTCTGACAAAACGGCGAGTAAAAACATTACACCTAATGTAATTTGGTGCTTAAATAAAGTGAGGTATTAATTTGTCTACTTCCTATGTCTTCACTAGAATTGCCAACATGAACCTCTGAAAAATAATCCATTGAGTTTAAGTTGAACTTTAGAAGGGAAAGACAGTCGATCGATTTGTACACGGATTCCATGTCCAAAGAATGCGAACATCCTTCCACAGCGTGAAGTTGGATCGCGTTTCTACTCTCTAGTAAACCTCCCGACAATCCTCCAGTAAATTTATACGCCAAGGAATCCGAAAGTAGGTCTGGATGTTCTACGACACATCCACTTGTTAACAGTGTACGTGCGGCACTAGTTTTTATATGGTCTACGACTGGACTTCGAATTTGAATGCGTGCATGTGCGGTACTAAAGACAGCTCACTCAAAGAGCGCGAAACCTCGACTCCTAATTAACTTCTTAACAAGTTCTCATCTTAGCGACTTTCCATTTCGGCGGTGGCTTGCTATCCTGCGCGTACTACCAGATTAGACGACCACCCTCCCTCCTTGAAGTTTGGCATGAACGTGAAATAGGGAAAGTTCCCAAACACGTTGGAAATTTTCGGTCTATTTTAACTGTATTATGTTCTCAAAGGACCGTTTAACCTGTGTAATTATTGCTTCGAATTGTGTGCTATAGTTAGGAACGGCAGCCATGTGTCGACAGGAGCGACTTGACATCTATCTGACGTCTGATATTTGAAAGTTCGGGAGAAGCGCTGCTACACGCTTCCATGGCAAGCAAAGTTCTGTAAAATTCATCAGCTTTGATGCAAGTTGGAAGCCGTTCTTCAATTTCCCGTGAAACCGTTAGATTCCTCAAAGCGCAGGCATCCTCAGCCTTTCCCGCGATTGGTGCCAGTCCCAGAAGCACAGACAACGCCTCAACCAGCTCGTTATGACGGATAGGCTCACCTATGAAAGTAAATACAGAATCTTATATTGACGACTCTTCTGCGAGATAAGCCGGATGTAACACCACAACTAGGCATTTAATGAAAAGAGACGGTATAGTTCAACAATGCATAGATGTGCTGAACAAGAAGCTTAGCAGCACCAAAGTTGCAGTCACTGTTACCGAGTCTCTTAAAATGCTGGTGTATGGTTGAGAGTTATCCTTCTTTGAAAAGACCTGGACACTTACCAAGCATAGGGGGAGGAATCATTTAAATTGAAAATTTCGCTAACAGAAAGTGCATAACATAAAACGCCTAATTTAGGGATGAAGGATGATACTCTTGAAATCCGTTAGTGGGAACGTAGAAGAAGCTCGAAACACAACTAATGCTACTTTAGAAGTTTGGATTAACAAGGCCCAGCTGTTCACTCGAGTGCATACATAAGGATCAAATTTTTTGGTTTTCATTAGTCAAATTTCTTCACCCAAAAGCTTCAGGGATATTTCGATGCGTAAAATGGTATGATTTTAGATTCAACCACTGATATACGAATTTAGAGGCTCTGTAGAGCAACAGAAGACACACCGACGGTCTGCAGTAGCCTCAGAAGATTAACCTGCTGAAGTTTTGGTCCTAGATGCTCTGCGCAGAGCCCATAGAACGGGCAATGAGGTTCATGAGGTTTCGCCGCCTCCACTATGGCCGTAAATGCTGTCTGGATATCATCTAGAGAAACGCCACTGTACGGCACTCGATAGTTCACGAAGACTAAAAATGTACCACAAAAACGTTAAGTGAGCTCCGATGTATAAGTAAGCAAAAGTCCATAAAGCATAGCAGAATAAATCGTCCATTTCGCGCAAACACATGAGACACATTTGACCCTTTGAAAAATGCATAATATGGATAATGCAACGACCGATATGATGTTCAGGCGATAACAATTTGGCAACCAATTATGAAATTACTTTCCAATGATAACTAAAATAAATATGGACTTTGGCTCGATTTAAAAGTGATCTAGGAAATCGTTCTGTTGTTCTAAGCAAACTAAGCGAACCGACTGTTGAATTTAATTGTGGAAGATAGAATGCTCCCTTTGACTGGGAGTGTGAATGAACTCACGCTTTACAAGTGTATCGAAATCGAACTCAGTGATGTAACGTCCCGTGGACCCGAACCTGGAATATTTTATCTCATTCATCATATTTTCTACCTAAATAAAATTGAAGTAAGTGGCGCAGTAAGCAAGGCTACATGAAAGTGATAAGTAACCTCAAACGCCTACATCAGCATCGGTCGCAAAGAGGCCCATCGCTCTCGTGAGGTAGGGCAACTCGGTGACAGGAACTGTACATGATGTTAGTCTTGTTTGAGTGCAGGAGATCCCTTGAACTCGCAGCAATGACAAATAAAAGTAATCCTTCATATCATTCAACTCTTCTGCCGTGAGCATATCGTAGAAAGGCTGCATTGGATTGCAATACAGATGAGTTTGAGCAACGATGACTCTAAAACAAAAGCGATAGTGTAGAAAGCATAAAAACGCAACTTTACAAATAAAGGAAGGTGGGTCACAGAGCAAGAGTTTACCCCAAATCCGCCCTCCACATGTGCATTGTGTTGTCCGGGCCGCCAGTAGTGAAGATAAATCGAAAGTCCCGAGAGACCGCAAGGTCAGAGGCGTACCCAGTGCCGTGCTCGTTACAGGGGTGGGCAATTATATTAGTAGCCTTGTAGGGATCGCCATCTAATGGAACCAAAACCAATCCCAATTGTTCGTTCGTTAGAAAGACTAAACAACCCTTGATGGAGGACTTCCCGATAACGGTTGGCGTACAGGGAGGAGAAGGGAAGTCATCCTTTTCTGGCAAAATTGCCAAGCTATAAAAAAAGCCTGGGTCAGGCGAACCCAAGAGCAATCGGTGTGTTGATGACATGCAACAGATAATCCACTTCAGAATGATATTCTTCAAAATATCCCACAGTAAGATGCACTGAATGTTGCCTTTTAAGTGCGTTTGAACATCAGAAAAATTACAAACTAAAAATAAGTTATATGCTTGTAAATTTAGTTCTTGAAGACCGCAAGGGAGTAAAGTAAGGGGATAATAGTTTGCAACTTTAAATTAACTGTGCCCAAAAATTTGTGTGAAGTCGCTTACCGAACAAAAGGAGCATCTTTCACGGGGGCCATTACGGTTTTTCGAATAGCCAACGCATCGGCATCGAGGAGTCGGAATTTCGAATCTGAATTGGCATAGCAAATGAAATTCTCAGGGTAAAAATCCTCCATTGAGACAAAGCACTGGGGCTTTGCAATGTGCTCAACTTTCATTCTTCGCTTCAGTGGAAGTACGTTGTGCTTTGCCCTCAGTACGTCGTATTCAATCTAGGGTTCCACACAAGGAATAGCAATAAAACGTTGTTTTGCGTGCAGCAAGTGCAGGTCGCATTGGCTTGGCTATCAGTGTAATACCAGTGCGAATAAACCAACTTCAAAAAGATATCGTGGTTGATTGGAACTTCGCAGCATTAGGTATCGGAGTTATTGGAGCCTCAGCTCGCCATAGACATACCAGCATTCGGTCCTCACCCAGGGTAAAGAGCCTCGGAGTGGCATCATTGCTAGATGTTTTGAAGAGTATGTCCACAATGTTGTCGCCATGGCCTCGGTATCGTCCAGAGAAGGTCCATTTTCGATCCACAGGGTTACCGGTGTGCCTCCTTCGTAGCAGTGTGGTTGAGTGTTGTGTGTCCTGTTAACGGATACAATATATATCTTGTGGACATTGGAACTGAACACTTACAATGTAGGCACAGTAGGTGCTATCGGAACTGAAGGCAATTTTCTTAACAATTCCTTTAGCGTAATCGAAAGGAGGTTGTTTAATGTCATCAAGCGTGACGGCATCGAGGAAAACAACGCGACCAGAAGTACAACCGACGGCTAAAATGGGTGCAAATAAGCCCCACAAGTAATACACTGTGAAAGGAATTAGGACCTCTTAAGCACGTCAAAACAATTGGGCACCTCATCTTAGCATTTATTGCTTCAACTGCAGGCTGGTACAGACTGTCGTACTTCCACAAACGATTCAGAGCACTGTAAGCGTGTATGGATGGGTGTCGAAATTAACAAAATAATTTAATGTAAAGCGCTTGATTCGCGAATCGTTTAGACTACTACGTCAAGGGCGACTTTGGGAACTGTGGACAAGCTCTGTGCAAGAAGGAGGGTGTACAGTCCAAGCTCCAGAAGACCTCAACACACTTGCATACTCGTGCAATGCATAAGTGAATAGTGTTAAAGGGAAGTGAGAGCTCCAAAGTATGCCTATTACTCCCAATCAGCAGTAAAAAGGAAACCTTGACCGTTCAGAACATTCTCTTTCTCAACAAAGTAATGTCTATGAGAAGAGAGATAGCAAAAAATAGCACTGGGGTTTACAAGCTGCAAAAGCTGAGTAACAACGAAAGACCACAGAGTGTGGAAACACATACCGAGGAAGCTGCCATAAGGATCAAAAGCGCAAGTGTTCAGCTGCTCATTTTCAAGTATTCGCGTGCGAACAGGCACTCTGAAGAGGAGTAGTGTAGCGAACGGTACCACTTACAGCCACTTATAGTTCCAAGTCTTTATCATGCCGCTATGACCGACTGTAGTAATTAAATCCCTGGAAAGTAAAGCACAATTAAACTGAAGCAAATGTGTGCAGCAACAGGTAGTGCATTCTTGCGGGCGGATTACCGGAATGGATGAGCGGCGATACCGTTGACTGTAGCACACTGGTCCCTCTCAAGAAGCTGACAGGTTTGAGAACAGAGGAGTTAAGCTATGCAGCAATGCAACAGTGATTAGTAAATGTTGCAAAACCAACCTTAACAACTTTTCTTTCAATTTGAAGACTCAGTATGATGGCCTCTGCTGTACTGATAACAAAATCCTCAGTAATAAAAGCAAGCTTTGGATCCAGGGTGTCTACATGCTCCTTCTGTACACTGAATTCCTCCAAGCCACTACGTACAACATAACAACACGTTAGTGGGTGCTGTCGATTTCTGACGTTACTCATTTAAATGGTTCATTGTAATAGTTCAATTGGGTCTACTTCTACGTCATCTATGCATTGAAGCTCAAAGTACACTGACCGTGCAGAAGTACATCTAAAATGTTTTTTTTTCTGCGCAGCAACCCGTGGTGGTATCGAATAATTTCACAATCACCCAACATTAAGTTATTAAAATTACCAATGGCGCACACAACCGCAAATCCAAATCGCCTTGCTGCATTGAAAGGCCCAAAAAAAACCCTACTTGAAGCAGCGAAGCATATTTAATTTGTGGCATTCTTTTGGTGATCTAAGTAATGTGACTAGAAATGCGCAGACCTAATCGGTAATGTCAAGAACTTTCTTAAAAGTCCGAAACAGTAGTGCCACAGGAGTGTAAGCTAAGATTTTTGACACTTTGAAATGCACGAGTGAATAAGAGGATCTGCTAAAGCTGAATATTCTGCAACAACCACGGTTTTAGAAATGCAGTAATACTTAATGTGCATAAAACTTGCAAAAATAGGATGAAGATGCATTGAGTCCCTCTTAATCACTTGCCCGCTCAGCTTGTTGGAAGTACATGAACAAAGTAACTTACAATTTTTCAAACACGCTGCATCTGTAAATGCAATAAAACAGAAAGAGATAAAGTCATTAACCACAACTGATTGCTCCACTGCAAGCGCACTCGTAACGCCTGTTTTAAGATGCAATCAAGGCTGACAACAATGTGAACTTGAACGCTCTCCCAAGTTCCATTAAGTCAGCACCTATGAAGTAAGCAATAAGCATACAATACAGGTTCCATTGTTCGGAGGTCGTGAGCACACAATCAAATTGTAATAAACCAAACTTACACATTGAAGAGTCCTGTCTCAGCAAAACTGACTGACGAAATGGGACCAAATTTGAGGTTGTGATGCCAATGAAGGAGCTTAAATTTTGAGTCGGAGAATCGAATCTGACCACTTTCATCGCCCGTAACGACTGCTATCTTGGACGATACGCTGTAAAAGTGTTGGTAAGGAGGATGGGATCAAGTTGAAAGGTACACGGAGGTAGGTTAAAAAATAACCCTGATTTACCAAGAAGTGATGGTAAGGAAGGTGATGCCCACCTGGTGCAGAGGAACCAACCTTGTTGCAGTTCTATAGCACGAGGATTCCTTCAAGTCTACAAGGGAAAAAAAATTGACGCAGTTTGGAAACCATATCACCCTCAACTTCATTTGTTTAATGGACAGGTACAAGTAAAGTCACATTCATAAGCAATGAGCACACTTGGAATTCAAATGATTTTTTCTCCAGATACTTCAACAGTTACCGTTTGTTTTAGGACTACAATTTTACTACAAAATTCATAAGTGATAAACCCAAACCACACATTACGATCACAAACCGATTTTATAAAAATGGTACAGAATGTAGTTGCAAGGCTTATCAAAGGTCTAAGTTGATGGACATCATAACCAGTAATATCACCATTCGCTTACAATGAACGATTGCGGAATCGCATTTATACACGTTTAGAAAATGTTTTCTTTAATGTCTATGAGCAAGGTGAAGGTAGGAGAAAGAGTTGGGGACCTTGGTGGCAGCATGGACAAATGGCAAAGTGCTAAAAAAATTGGGCCTTTTGGGATCTCACCCTTTTTAGCCCACCACCTCTTTTCCCAAACAACGATGTAGCCCCTGCTAGTAGCAGTTATTGCCATATCTGTGTCCGGAACGTAGGTAGACATGACGAAGCTGCCGTAGTTAGTCCGGAAAGTTGACGAGTGTAGAGGGGGTGAGTATGAGGTCATGCATCCTCCTAGTGTCTTTGCCAAAACGTTCAGTCATTTCATTAGTTTCTTATGCAGAAGTTCGGCAGGAATGATTAAAAGACCGTACTCAATATTCAGTGTTCGAGAAAAATGGGGAGACAACACACCTCAACTTGATAGCCCTGTCAGCGTTTTTTGAGTATTCCACTTTATACACCTGCATGTCATTGTTTTTAAAGCAAGAGAAAGTTTAAGTAATAAATAGCTGGCACTGGACAACGAATGGAGAATGATCAAATATTCAAGCAAACAAAAGTGGTTTGCAACCGGCCAAGCATTTAAAATTGATTCGACGTAAAACCTTTATTTACGCTAAAAGAGAATATTACGTGACCCATCCGAGGATGAGAGTATACCATTAGAGGTACAGCTGCATACCTTACCGAAAAAAGCAAAAAAAGCTGATACCAAGTCCTTTGCTATTGAACATAATCTTAAATTAATTTCCACCCCTTGCAACCATGACTTACCCAATCATAAAACACAACATGAGTTCCGCTATTCGACATAACCTGAAAGTAATTATTTGGCCTGAAGGCGACGTGAACCTGTACACCAAACTTGTCAGTTTCTAGTTGCGTATAGCAGAGGGGCTGCTCAATGGAACTAGTCCAGTTCCATACAGCAAGGACCTGGTGCTTGGAATCCGTGCTCAGAGTAGCCAAATAGCGCGCGTCGGGAGAAAGGCGGAGTCCCACTACTCCATCACGATGAAGTCCAAAGAGGCAACGAACCGGCAAGCGGCTGCGTGAATCCCATACTATCACCGCACTATCAGGTCCTCGGTCTCCTGTGCTCAACCAACGACGGTCCCTGCTTGCACATGCGCACACTATCGTGTTCACCTATTGTTATCAAAAAAATTGCGAAAATAGCTGCTGAAGAAAAGCAATAAATTAAGAAGCCGTGTTCCACATTCAGGATCAAGTTTTGAAAATATACGGAGCCACAAAAGATGGGAAACATTCAGCTAGCCTCGATTCCTTGAAGTAAATTCACATTGCCTTAACAATATTTGTGGTAAACTCAAATTTAAAGTCCTAGTTGCTAGCAATTTCACACCGGTATTACCGCAGCATTAACTATTAATGCAAATGACACTAAAAAATTTAAATATGCCCATTTAAAACTTATAGTGAATTGTATTTGGGAAGGCTAAGGATTGGATAACTTCGAAAATCAATGCTACAAGGGCATACATGTCCACGGAGAATGTGTTGTTCATTTTTCTTAACGTCATAAATCACAGCAAGATGACCAGATACAAAAAAGAGACGAAAATTCACACCATCGCTCAAGTTTATCACAGGAACATGATGATTGAAACTAAAAGCTCGAATAGGCTTGAGAGCTTCCCGAGCACAGGGTGGTGCCGATAGTTGCTGCTTCTGTTCCTTCTCCTTAATAAATGGCCCGACAGAATCCGATGGAGGTTGACATTCCTGGTCAGTAGGTTCGATTTCGAAATAATCACTAGGTCCCCAAACATCCTTGGCAGGAGTCTGAAAGCAGAGTGAGATTCCCATGTCCTCTGTCGAGATGTTCACATTGGCTGATCGCGACACAGCGTTACTTGGCCCTATAGAAAGCAAAAGCAACTTATTTACAATTCGCCAAATAGCTAATCCCTTCATGGAAAAAATAAATTCAAATCCACTGTATAACCGAACCCATGAATTAAGTAGCTTAAAAAGCAGCATACCAGTTGGAACATTCTAAAAACGGAAAAGTTTTTGACAAAAAAGCAGATAAAATTGTCCATATATCTTCCACAAAATTCAGAATAAGATAAAGGAAGAAAATAACATAAATTTTTTTCGGGTAGTACCAGAAGTAGGATTTTAATATCTCACTAAAATTACATCTAAATATATAATTAGAAGACAAGATACACTTGTCATGAGGAACTTCATAGCTTCGTAAATACGTATTTGACACCAGGACTACCGTGACTTATGCCCATATTAGTAAATACAAAGCGTTTTATATTAGGGTTCTAAGTTAAAAATTTGG
The DNA here is from genome assembly GCA_900622495.1 of Hydatigera taeniaeformis. NCBI lineage: Eukaryota > Metazoa > Platyhelminthes > Cestoda > Cyclophyllidea > Taeniidae > Hydatigera > Hydatigera taeniaeformis. The sequence goes on along the minus strand of UYWX01020449.1, from coordinate 11,791 downwards.
ATCGCATGGATTCCCTAGCCCCCTGGAGGCAGGCTTTCAAATGGAGCAAAAGCGCAACTCCTACCTTGTTCCAACATTTCATGTCAACAGACTTGAACAGGCGGAATGGTCACATGGAAGTACAAGGGCAAATTTAGTAACATTAAACAACTTGGTTCCAATTTTTTAAAAAATCCAAGATTTTGCAAAGGACCAAATCACCTTAAGTAATGCGTAGTCAACAGCTTAACAAATACATATGGAGTTAATGCAATGGAGAACTTTTCTTTGTGAGAGGAAAAAAATCGTTTGCAGGTTGGGTTACATTGAAAACACTAGTTCGGAAAACTTAGCAGCGAACCATCGCGGAAATTTGTAAAGGCATCGTTCATTTATGTTTTTGTGAATTTATTTGCGGCTTACTTTAAATGCTTTCGTAACCATTGCATTTACTCCAATTTTGGCAGTGTCGCTGAGTAGTCATGAAATCGATGCGAGAAGTTTTGCTAATTAGCATGGTAGGGTTGCTATGTTTACTGCATCCCAAGCTAACATAATAGTCCCACAGTTATAACTTTTGCTAATGATTTTTTTACAGGGCCATCGGAAGTGGTATAATGAATTCGGTTTCTGTTTTTTGTAACGTCCTGCAATAGAAGGCATTAGGCGTTGCTGTATACTTACAGTTAGACATAATGTGTGAAAGGGATGCAAAAGCCTGGCCCAAAGGCCAGCTAACGTGGCAGCAAATTGATTGTCCGCATAAACGGCAGTCACATGAACAAAGCTATACATTTCTTATTTTATTGCATTATAATTCCGTACATGGCCACTTAAGAACCTGGAACCATGTTGCCATAGCAATGATAGACCATTATGAAATTAGTTTTTTATTTATTTGTTAAGAATTACCGACCCTAGCTTTCACTTAAACACGCGTTTAACTACTTTGGAGCTCCAGGATTTCCCACTAACTTGAAATGGCATTAAGTTAAGCTAAAAATACATGCATTCTAGAGGGATGAGAAGGGATTGGACCTTGGCTTAGCCCCAGGTACGGCCCACGCGTACATGGGTAGTACGAATATTAAGGTAGCCGCAAGGAATCAGGTAGTCACATGAGCAAAGCACTACAAACACTGGTTGAATCTTCAATCCATGGTTCGTGCTTACTCTGTGCCATCTTCTTCACAACGTTGGTTTATCACTACATCGAGGGAAGCCCATTTCACTGAACATCGACATATGATGTGAAAAGTTATAAATTGTTTAGGGAATGGCATAAAGAGGCTCGTAATTGTTAACAAAGCAACCAGTTGACTTGAGTTGTAATTCATAGTGTTTTGTTGCATCCCGATGGTGTCTTATTAACGTACAATTCTACTAATGCAAGGTATAATAATGTGTTTAAGTCGCCTTCATAGGAGAAAGAAGGTTAATCAATTTGAGCACAAATTCCGTGCTTGAATAACGCCAGGACCCATTCGCTGGGCAACGATGCCTGGATAACCCTTTTCAGCCCACCCTCTTCTGAAGCTCGAGGTTCAGATTTCTGAGAGTAGGATAGGAGGACTTGCAACTAACCTCATGTAACTTTGGTTTTCGTGTCATTATAGTGGTGCATAGTAATACAAAAAAGGCAAGGATTTCAGGGATCACTAACATTAATGTTTAAATCACAAATTACAATGGGCCTGCAAAGTCACATTCATTGCGTTGGTTCTTGCCAGACTCCCGATTTTACAACGTTGTTGCACTGTTCCCCCAAATAGTGACTTTTGTATTCGATTCGAACCTGTAAAAGTAATGCCTCCTTAACTCATTGTTTGGAAGCATTTATGAAAGATCCCTAAGTGACTGTATTGCAACCCCACGGTTATTACTTTGTGAATATCAAGTGGTTTCATAATTCTGATTTACGGTTTCTTGTTTTGAGACACGTTTTAAAATGAAAATGCTTTTGCTTGACATTTCGAGGTTCACAAACGTGGCTTGAGGATTGCTGAGCTCAGCAGTCGATGCCTAAAACGTCAGCAGCCTGCTTTGCTACCCTTCCTGCAGTTGGTCCATTTCGTTTGTTTCAGTTCTAAAACTGCTCGTAATCCACTCAAACCAGCAAGTGTATCTCAAGGCTCACTGTTGGATACAATCAGTTTTCTACGATGCATTGTGAATACTACCAAAGTTAAGTGAGCTTAACGGCATGCCCTATTGATACTGGGCTTTGCATTTGGTAATCGAAGGCATGAAGCGTGGCTGCATACTTGGATTTGGGGCAGAGATGGTGGAATTGCGACACACACGATAGAAGCAAGATGACCAACATGACCACCACTGAACGGGTCGTCAATTAAACGTCTATTCGAATCAATGATGGGTTTAGATTAAAAAGGTACAGGTCTCAATACTTCATAATGATCATATTAAATAGAATAACCGGAAACAGTTACTTGTTAAAACGCAAAAAGTGTATTTTAATTGAATGTAGTTCTCAGGAATGGCCACGTCCAAAGTGGTCAGCTTAACCATTCCTTTTTAGCCATGCTAACTAGATGGGTGCTAGTAGGAGGTCGAAACCGCGGGTAAATTGTTGGCATTTACCTTGTAGATGCAGTGATTGGCCCCAACGACCAGTCGGTCAGGTGAAGCTGTGGGATGTATCTTCCCCCCAAACACTCTTAAGGAAAGCTACATTATTGACCTGCAAAAAGAATGCCTATCTTAGCAACTTAAGGGCTGCGAGATATTCTCTAAGGTGCTCGATTTTCAAATCGCTGAATGAAATGGTTATAGTCTATTTGAAGGAAGTATCCTACTGGTAGCGCATTGTAAAGAAGAGGGAGGATAAGCGCCTACTTTGTTGGCATCCTCATACATTTAGTCGGTGGTACGACCTTGCCATTGCCAATTGAGTGAAGCGAATTGGGGCTAGGTGTCATGAAAGATGCTCTCACTTTTTTCTGCACCACTAAACTCTGTGGGGTTTTGGTTTATTTAACCACCTACACAGTTGGAGTGAGCAGGTTCCTTCCTCATCATGTCCAAATACTGTTCATAGGATAGAAAAGTTCCTAACTTGGAAGACCCCAGTTTTCTCACTTATTCTTAATAAAGTCGTAATCTCACTAGATTCCTCCATTCAGAAGAATATAATTTTAACTAGTTTTGGTTTACGAGGATTGTGAGAAAAGACCAATTCTGGCATTCACTTCTCCTTATTGACTGTTGACCATTAAAGGAGGTATAAAGGAGGGGTTTCGAGGATTAATTGTCTGCAGAATATGGGGTTGGACTGTCAATCAGCCTACAAACCGAAAGTTCAATGTGTGGCTACTAATTTGTCTTCCAAATCTCGCATTTTAAACTCGCAAAAGTGAAGTCCTTTACCATTTCGAACGGGTCATGTAGTGATCGTCTCGGCAATCAAGACCCAAATGCGTTGGAGATCAGCTAGAGGGTTTTAGTCGCAGAGTTTTGTGCTAACTCTAAGAGTGAAGGCATGAGCCTTGCATAATTCAGACAAAACCCTCAATAGCTACGCCGTCATTGCAACTTTTGTAGATGCTCACACACATGCCTTCCTATATTTGGATCCAACAATTAATAATCTGGCGGGAAAAAACATTAAACAACTACTTCTTTTTCTGCCACCCACTTAGATTGCCACAGCTCTCATTTGACCAAAACAAAACATAGTTTTGCAAGACGTCGATGCAAAACCACTTATTCTGAGTGGCAACCTTGAAGACCAAAACATTCCCTCATCACTGCCATTGACGGACCAAACGAGCAAAGGAGAGCATTGCTTTTTTATAACATATGTTTTCAATAATCTTACGAGTGACCCGCTCCATGACATCAAGGCAACACACCAACAGGTTGCTGTGAACATGAGAAGAGTCAGTCAGCGTGTGTAGTAGGGAGACAACGATGGACGAAGTTAGCAGGACACATGCATGCCCCCTGGAGTGGCGGTGTCGAAGAATGGCGTTGATGGTCATCTACCGAATCGCTGCTTCGGATTTTCCATGAGTAGGACCAGACTTGATTTGCAATTTCATGAACATCTGAAGAGCTGCCGTTGCATTGTATATTTTCTGGTACATCATAAAATCGTAGGAATTAGGCACTTCTTTTTCTGTTTCTACCAGTAATGAGCTCAAAATAGATGGTTTTGAAAACATCCGAAATTCTTCAAGCTAAAATAAACTATTCGTAGCCTTGGAAGCCTACAGCGCAGTGAGGATCCGCACACTACCTTCATGTGCAAAAACCTACTTTCCAGCGCTGACGAACGAGGAAGTTTTTGCGGATGTTTTCGCTCACGTGGGCGTAGATGTTCACGTCTCGGGCAGCGTTTTTGGCAATCCAAGGATGTGCCAGTGCCTGCGTGCAACTCGCTCTCTGGCTTGGATCCTTCTGCAGCAGACTGCGGATGAAGCTCTTCGCTGAAAGGTCAACCGCATCTAAGACTCCTCTTCATGATTGAGGTGAGTATTCAACCTTTCCTAGTGCCACAAGTTTGACGCGCGCATTTATTTACTTTTTTGGTTCGGTTGAAGGTTAAAGTGTAAAAGGACGGTTGAATTTTAACATTGAAAAAGGATGGGAAATTCGATCCAAGGTTAGAGTTGAACAACTTGCCTACCTGAATCAGATATTTCATCCCAGTAAGGCGAATCGAACTCGTAATGAGCCTTTTGGATTTGTCGAAACAGTTCCTGATCGCTTTCATCGTAGAACGGTGGATATCCACACAATCTTTAGTCAAAACAAAAAACACAATTTTATGACACTGCAAAGGAAATCATTAACTTCACCTGCCAATGAAGAGTCGCAAATGAGGGCCAAAAACTTCTCCCAGCTAAATGTCCACATGAAGCTTTAGGTAATTAAGAAAAAGCAACTAATGGATTTATTTTTTCAAGTTAAAAGGCAAAACAACTCCATGAATCACGAATGTCTTTACTCAGCACACTTCGTGTAATTCATGCTTCTACCAGTTGGCAAGTGCAACTGCCTGGCTTCAGACAAAGTATTTTTAAACTAGTGAGAGTGTATACCAGTGATGATAATATGCACCCCGTACCTTTGTCAGGGGAGTAGAAAATGCGTCTAATCTTGTTAGTTGTGCGCTCAGCATAGTCACAAGACTGCCAAACCAAAGACCTTCTGATAGTCACTTTTGCCCCTATGAATGTTTATTGCAAAATTTCGCGCATTTAAAAGTGGTATTTTTATTAAAACAATGGCATTCTTGGAGTCATACATTCCATATCCTGGCAGGGGTGCCAAGTGCAACTAAACTTGGACGGCTTTACAGGCTGGTGGAAGAGGTAGTGTTCGTGTACTCGTGTAGCAGCATGGGTACTCACAGGATGTAGGTGATGACACCAATCGCCCAGCAGTCGACTTCTTTCCCATAACCCTTTCTTCCCGCTTGTGCAGAAAGAACTTCCGGGGCTAAACATTCAATAAACTTCTACTTTATCGTAGTCAAAGAAACTATTATACAAGTCGACCTTCAATGTAGCCAATGGGGAGCATCGTCTTGATCACTCACCCTAAACTTCGCCTCACTTGATCGAAACGAAGAAAGACGTATAACAATGTGCATGAATTACAACAGGTTATGCAGTACAAAGCGTAAGTGGAAGGAGAACACAAAGTACATAGGCGACAAAGTCATTTGAAAGACAGGATGGAGGTCTATTAACACACCTCCAGTGTAAGGTTGCTTTCCGCACAATATTCATCGGTCTTCGTGACAGACAAAGTGGATTGACCAAGACATCTAGCAGTAGCTCACACTAAGGGTCAGTTAGAATACCTCTTGCTGCAAAGCTTAAGGAAAACCGTATTCTTTAATGAAGAAATAAGAGGTGGAAATTCTGTGGCGCAATAAGTAAGATTGTGGGTCTGCAAGTGAAAATCGGGCTGATTCACCTTCACGGGAGTAGCTTATCGGGGCTACAGGAACGTTGTCCCTTCATTGTGGACAAATTTTGCTAGTGGAAGCTACTAAGATGGCCTTTTGACAACAAACATCAAGAAGGCCTCATAAATCACTGCTTCACTGCCTGCAAGCCGAATCAAGTTCCTTGGCCATGTGAAATGAGAAAGGCACTGTGATTTGGCATTGATCGAAGGACGTTTTCGGCAAAAATGGAGTGACAGTCAGTCAGTTTTCGACTATGTACTTCTAAAATTTGCGGTTAATTTTTCTTATTTAACAAAGGCTTATTCCAAAAAATGAAGGTCCTGATAGTGGAAATATTGCCCTACTGGATGTAAGTGTGAAAGCAAGGAAGGGCGTACATACCGACGTATCCTGGAGTGCCGCAAGCTGTGGAAAGAGACTCCTCAGTCCCATCGATTCTTGAAAGCCCAAAATCGCTAATCATGATCTTACTCGTTGGCAAAGGACTGTGAAAGAGCAGATTCTCCGGCTGCATTGCATCGACAAACGCAAAACAACATTAACCTTTATGATTTTATAATTTGTTTGAAATTCATAGGCACTTGAGGAGCAAGTTCGTATTTGTAAACCCAACTGGCTTTCAATATACCTCAAGTCAAACCAACCGTCATCTTCAGCGCCTACCATGTTGCTGCTGTGGTGCGGTGAAAACGTTCATTTTGCTACATTGTGCTTTGCTTGAGCATTCGAATGTTTGGTTTAGAGAGGGCCGCAGTTGCTCTCCTTAGTGCCTTATTTAGCCAAAATAAAGCCAGTGGTAAAGTAAATGCAACCTGAAGACCATGTCATCGAAGTCGAAGTGGTTCCTTGTGCAAATGTTAAAACGGCGGCACAAATCACGCAAAGACTTGCAGTAATAAGAGCTTTTAATGATTCCTTCGCTATACCTACCATTCCTAAGCAAATTAACTTGTTTATTTCACTAATCGTCCAGTGTTGGAATTGCCCTGTGCTTTTGTACATCTTGGTGTGATAGACGCCAAAAGAAAGGTTATAACTAAAGCATAATCAACTAACAAATTTTGATCCGACCCCATCCAAAATATTTTACTGACCAATGAGGTGAGCAACTGCGGCTGGAAATGTCAACTGTAATACAAAAATTCCCCTAACCATTTTAGCGACGTCGTAGGGTGAGGATTTAACCAGATGGGGAAATAATGGCAGCATCGGAGCCTCCAATATCCTGTCGTACTCGTACTCGAATGAGTGGATGTCGAAGTGAAATTATCCGCTCGACAAGCATTTGTTTGATAAGGCTTCTTTTTCAAAATTAACTCCAAATACAGAATATAAGTAAGTTGTTTACAACCCACAGTTACGCCTGCGTTCAGTGACTCACCTTACTAGTTGATTGTGTTGACTACTACATGGGGAGAGTTAGTACAATCATTTGACCTATTCACCATTCACAAAAGCATTTGAGCAGACACAGTCACAGATGAGGATGGCAAGCAAGTTCCAGCATTCAAAACTGCTAAAAATGCGTTTTGTTAGCCATTTGCTATGCAACCACTTTTATTTGGACGTGTGAGTGTTGTTTCTGTTTCTGTGCCCGGTGCGAATAGCAGCGCTGCCTCTTTTGATGGTTACAAAGCAGTGCATAAATGATAACAAGGAGACCGTGCCAAGTGGGCCAACGCATCGCTCTCATTTCCTCGACAATTTTGATACTATACGAAACCACACAAGACCAAGTGCTCTTTGTCAATGATACGGGCTCATATGAAAAGTCGAAAAAAGCAAAAAAATACTCACTTTTAAGTCTCTGTGAACCACTTCCCGGCTGTGCATGTATTCGGTGGCCAGAAGAACCTGTCGTATTAAATCACTAGCATCCTTTTCTGTGAAGCTGCCTTTGTCAACAATGCGATCGAAAAGTTCGCCACCCGTCACCCTTAAAAATGCAGTAAGCCTATTGAAATGTATTTCCCATGCAGTCGAATTGAATCGGATCACATCGCTGCTTATTCGCTCATCGCATACCTTTGCTATGGAATTACGTTGCAATCCTACCATCCATTGAGCCAATAACTTTACTTAAATTGAAATTAGTCAATTTTCAAACTGTACAAACTCGTCCATTCCTGCTCCTCTACTTCGACGCAAGACTACTCAAGAGGTAAAATTAATGCATGGGCGTAGATGTTTTCATGCTGAGGGTGGGGAGGAGAGAAGGTAGAGGATGGAGAACAAGCAACGCGTAACATCAAGGACACCAAAAACAATGAACTGACTTTCCCGCAATGTGCATTCATCAAACAGCCTTTGCTCTACACTACTCAAGTGAGCAGATTTTATGGCTAGGCCACTTAAGACTCTGGAAAAGGTGCCTTCTGATAATCAAGTAGATGCAGTCACTGGGCCCATATACTGCAAGCATTCCTCATTCCTTTGCAGTATTTTTCTTCGATCCTCCGAAGTTTGCATTAAACCGTCACAGAAGTTGAACTTCGTATAAAATAAGTATGAAGTAATACAATGGTATACTTCTTTGGCCATCCTTATGCGTGCGTTGGAGGGAATCTACCTTGGTTATAAATTAAGACGAGATTAGGTTTTCTAAGTCCAGCAATTGAATCTGGTGAGTATGGAACGTCTCTCTATTTCACCTCCTATTCGCCTTTAGGAAAAGGCGAAAATGCTCATGTAAGCTAGATGTTTGCGCCATTCTTTTGTTATATACTAAAATGGATTTTGTGGAGCCGAGATAAACACAACTTAAAAAGCGTAAGGTTTTAGTGGTTGTATTTCTCTTCCACACTAACATGTATGGCGAGAAGTTGGAGGTGTGATCCAAGCGTTGTAAAGCTTCGCCATCAGTAATAGTGTCCAAGACGAGGACTTAGTCCATAAAAACCCTATTTTAACGATATCGAGTGCAGTTCATGTGGGACATTTACTTATGGTATACTTGCTTTCAGTACAAAGAATAGCTTGTTTAACTTGTTCAGCCCATTTTCATGTTCCGCGAAAAACTGTATGAAACAACAGTAAGATTGCGCATCAATTCTAATTAGTCACTAATTAATATTTGTTAAAAAAGTCAAGAATTTGGCTTAAAACATTGCAATGTCTGCATATCTTATTCCTAAGGCAAAAGGAAGCGACCGCGTATTTAAGGAGGTTATTTTGATGTCAACTCCGGTTATCTATTGCAAAAACAGCAAACAAAAGCTAAGCTATGCAAGAATTACACTAAGCATATGTTATCGAAGCGTTCAAACTTTGTGCAGTACCTAGTTTTTGAGAGAGATTAAACGTTTTTGAAAGCAGATAATTTTAGTACCATCAGGGCAGTTGTGAGTGCTCAAGAGTAACGTTATTAGATTTTTTGAATTTGCCTAAATTAAAGTTTCTGATAGTCCATTTGTGAAACATTGGTTTTGCAAAATCTAACGATACAGAGTCCCCATAATTGCAAAAGGAGTTCTTATTCAACACGAAGTAGCTCATGATGAATGTATAATCTTTAAAATATGCCCTGTTTGAAAGTCACATGTTCAAATTAACGGCGTACATAAGACCCCTCTCTGAGAATTACGTTCTGTTAAGGCTTGCGAATAAATAAATCCATTTCAAGATAAATATAATTCCTAATAAATCATATACTAGAGACGGCGCTTCCTACCAACACAGTAGAGCTTCGAGCGCACACTTCAACGTATCGCACAAAATATCAATGCTATATGCAACAATGAATCCGATCTTGAAGCAAGGAATTGCATAAAAAGCATAATAAAGAAACCTCAGTAAAAAAGCGCACAAAGAGATAAGGACAACATGTCCGAAATATTTAAGTACCCACTATTATGATAAATTATCTAAAAAAACAGCGAAAAAGGTATGGACTTTCCTTACACAATAGAGCATGGGCACGTACTCCAAGAAATTTATTTTCAGCGTACTATCTCAAGCGTACTAAACCCAGCTCAAAAATTTCACTAAACCTGTTCTAAATAAGATGCCCATAATAAGGTGAAATTTGCGATTCGAATAGAAGAATTGCACAAGAACCTGATTTTACAACGAGAAGTCGGAGTCGGAATCCTATACAGCAAAATACACAGGTCTAAAAATATTTACTTACAACTCCATTATCAAGTAGTACGAATCTTCGTCCTCGAATGCATCAAATAACTGCACAATATTTGGGTGGCTAAGCCTACAAAATAATTTGGCGCAATAATTAAAGCCAGACCTACGCAAAACCGAGATTTCATTTTTCAAAGAAGCTTCGCGAGACTTAAAGTCATCCTCGTCAAAAGTATTTACGCCACTCTTCTCGGGATGACCATGCTTCCTTATGCATTTTATTGCACAAAACGTTCCAGGATTCAACTTGTCCTCAGCTAAATGAACCTCTGAAAAGGCGCCACTAAATATTTTAATTCCAAAAGCTCTTATATTACGTTCCAAGAAGCTCTTTCATGTTGTATCTATCAATTGAATTGGGAATCGACATCGCGTCGCCTGAATTCAAAAGTGTTACTGGAAGAACCTTGACCTATTTTGCATATGTCATACAGCTTAGACAATATAAACAAATAAGTAATGCTTTAATTAAACTAAAGTTGAATAAATTTTATTAAATAAGCAAATACATTTTAATAAATTTTTTTGTCATAAATGTTGCTATAAGAAAATGTAAGACTTAACTTATGCTTATGTACAACATACGAAATATAAGTAAACTTTTACTTTTTCTCTAGCATCCGAATACTTCACGTTGAATGAAGGAAGCTGTAAAGAGGAGCTGAATACAAAGGGATTAAGCCTGAGCATGGGTTAAAGTCCATCCCAAGCGCACAAAAGCTTGACAGGTCTTAAACTAACCGTTAGATATCGAGTGGATATATAAACAAAGCATTAAGGCTTCAATCTCATTTTAAAACAGAAAACAAGTCTAAACATAGCTTGGTGTAATTTTTTTTGCTGAGCGGAAATGATTGTTTAATAAGAATGACCATTTTAATTTGGGAAAATGGGTAATCTTCGTGCTGCCAGGAGTTAAGATTGAGACTTATTGCCCAACTTCCAAAGGCCCCTTCATATTCCTAAATGGCTAAATTAGAGTAAGAATGACATCTGAGTTCTTTTCCTCGAGGTATAGGTCATATGGTATGCCGCGAAGTAACAAAGACACTCTCGTGATCTGCCTTTTTAGGAGAAGCCAGTCCTCTATATTCATGTCTTCAATTTAAAAGGAAATATCGAGCAGCGCTGCCGCCTATGTAGGATCTCTCTGCTTAACCTTAGGTCTCTGAACCCTGGACTTCATAAGAGAATAAGGTTAATTCGGCATATTATACGGAAAAGGAAGTGGCGTTTATTGATGAGACGTTAAGCCAATGTCACCTTGCGACTCAAGACTGGATTCGTATTCCAATTAGTTAACCACCGTTCCCCTATATAGGCCACTTAAGCATTTTAATATATATTACTGTAGCTTCCCGAGGCTTCCTATAAGGTAGAAGGCATAAGTGCGATTGGATACATGTATTCCGAAGACATCAGGGCACGTATACAGGGGCCAGACAACTTCTATAGTGACTGCCAAACGTCCAATAGTCTATTGAGCGACCTCCTCAGCGCCCTTCTTTGGTACAACTCCCGCGCCAGCCATCACAATATGTTTGTTACTACAAGAAAGCACCCACGAGCCAACCGCGCCAGTCGACAAACAACACAACACTGAGAAACCGTACCTGGTCTTCTCCGCAGCTTCAACAGCAGCTGGGCTAACGTTCGGTCTGACAACCAGATTCGGGACCGCATACACATCTTGATCATCAATTGCTTCCAGGGATAGACGGTGCAACTCTGGTCTAA
>UYWX01020448.1:2170-64431 GCA_900622495.1 Hydatigera taeniaeformis | reverse complement strand
CACGCCGAATTATGCCTCCATTCCGCCTCGAGGCTCTCAATAGAAGATGTGAGTTGGGCAAAGCTTTCGTAGGGATTAATTAAATATCTGTGACTAAGCAATACTGTCAAATGCTTTGCTTTAATTGTGTCCATAAGTAGATATAAGTTCTTATTTGAAAGAGGTCTGCTGATCGTCTGACTTTTGAGGACACAATTGCTTTGATCGTACGGTGAAGGAATCTAGACAGCGCACAGATAAAAATTTTGCGGAACTTTGCTTTTGAATTAAAAGTTAGTTGCACTGATTTCGCCAAAAATGATCCGAACCACAAATACCACTTTGACACAAAATGACAAAACTTGTTGGCCACATGATGCCAGGAAGTTGTGTAGGCGGCTCCACTTATTAAGCTTTCACTAAACGCATTCTCCTACCCGTTTAAACAAAAATGTTAACAGAAAAACTGTCATGCTTTACGAATGTATAATGCTTGAGCTGAGCCATAACAAGTATTTTTATTAATTTGAATGCATTAAGCTGTGTACTACTAAATTTTACCTCCGTGGGGAGGTTTTAGAAACATTTCAAGCGTTACCACTGAAGAGCAATGAATAGGCCTCCAATCTTGCAACTGTTTAATAGAGTAGAGAAAAACGAGCAAGGTTAATACCAGTACGGATCGGGAGCTGTTTTGTAGCACAAAAGTACAGAGTGGAGAGACGAAAGTGCTCCTCTAATTTAGCGCACGGTTAAGCGCCTTTGCCGCTCCTCTCCCTCATCCCCTTCCATCGAGCTACAGAGGGCGGTCGGAAATTTAGGAGATTCCGCAAGCCAAAAGCAGTAGTTTTTTTACTGCTCCTTTACTTAGAAAAATATTTAGTCCGTTTGTGTTATAACTGTCAGGTGAATTGGCAGAGAATGGAAGCAGTTGATCTTGTACTACCCAAGATTTTGTGATGCTGCACAACGCAATCTCTTCATTTTGCTAGTCAATGGCTCTAGGCACAACTGACTAAACCCAGTGTCAAATAACTTAAGGGGCTACCATTTCGCGCTAAATTTTGCTGTTTTTTTGCTCTCACTTTAATGCTGCTTGGTGATCTATGCGATCACGTGGATTCAATTTAGCTAGCAGAGTTGGGAATATGGACTAGCTCTTTACACAATCACTAACTTAGTGTGGTCTGCACGGTTTCGTAATGATCCTTCCTGGATAAGTCAAGTCACTTCTTTGATTAACTGTTAACAGGAAACTTAAAAGTCATGAAATTGGAGGAATTGTCAAGAATAGACGTCATTTTGCACTTAACGGTTTGGAGCTGCCACAGATGTTGCCTTTCCGCGACAAACGGTTCATTATTCATCCATAAAGAACGGGTTTGTTGTACTGTTGCAATGAGTTCCCCTGCCATGGCCAAAAGAAAAGCCACCTTACTCTAATGCAAGAAATGCAAGAAAGACCAGTGTCGTGGTAGTCTCCACGCATAGAATGCAGTTAAACCTGCAAAAGGAGGGGAAGAGCAGGCGAATTTCTCAAACATGTTCACTTTTCCAGACTAATAATTGCCAATCATACTCGAAATCCGCACCAATGGTACATTCTTTCACGTTAACCTGGCCCTAAGCCGAGCTCCACTTCTTTTGAATCGTGGAATGCGATTATCAGCTTATTCTCGATGTCCCGCTGGGCTATTAACGGTATTGTGCGTGTTGCGTCTGATGAGACAACCGAAAGCCTTGTAGCCCTCAGGCAGCGGGAGAAAGTACGAAGTGAAGTTTCGCGTAAATCAACTCTCACTGTTTGGTTTCAAAAATTAATCATTCGCAAATATAGCGAACCGTTGATTTGCGTATTTGGCAGAAAGTCAACAAGCCTAACTAGAAGTAAATATTGTCAACCGCAAGGATGACAAAGACCATTTCAACATGAAGTTTTGCGCCATCATGAGCGTATTTTGAGTACGAAGATTTAGTGAGCATTTGAACTAGTCAGGGGCCCAGCTAAAGTCCGTCATTTCCTGGTTTACTTTTAGTTAGGCCGAACATTGAGACGTTGTCTAAAAGTTTAAGTGATCCCGTTCTCGTGATTGAACTGAAGGCGAAAGTCCTCAGATGGTCGTATCAACGACCCAGTTTTAATTTTCAAAAGCTTTAATGGTGGCTACCATCATCATCGTGCTATACGAATTCGGTACTGCCGTAACTGCAGACATCACACCATTTTTGTAAGACAAATGGCATGCCATGGCAGTTTAATTACTGCAATCTGCTCAGAGCAACTAAACGTAAAGTATTGGTATTTTGGTCTTTTTAACTACTTCATCAACTCTTAATGGATTGTCTTTATGCATTAAAGATTTGATCCAGAAGGTGTCACTCACCTGAGCAAATTTAATTTTCTGATCCATTTAGGGTTTACTAATCTGCTTGAAGAAAGGCGAGTAAGTAGAAGAGATTTTAAATAGTTAATTCGTTTTCTACAATTTTCAAAGCATTCGTAATTCCCTATCGAGAAGTAATGAAGTCATCGCATGCTGAATCATGATACAAATGGCAGGAACTTCTACCTACCGACTCGTCAAACACACGGTCAAGTAGCAAAATTACCTATTTACACAGCAACACCTACACATACTATAAAAGCCCGAGATAACGAATACCTTAACAGCAGAGAAGAAGCAGGCATGGCTTACTCGAATGTGTCTTGCCTCACTTTCGTGTGCTTTCTGTTAAGCGTGTATAGTCTCGCGGTGAGCAGGAGCGTCCATAGCTGTAGAAATTGCTGTCCATGCTGTTGCCGCTGCTTGGATCCTCCAAGTCGACCGGATATCGTATTTGTGCCCTTGGAGGTGCCTGACCAACGTCCGCTGAAGCTCGCTGCTCCTCGCATAACTCTACCCCCACCGCCTCCACCCCCGCCCCCCACACCTCCTCCACCACGTCTAACTTTACCTCCAGTTCCTCCATCATCTCAACTTCTAAGGCTTCGTCCCTCTCAAATTTCGCCTCCATCTCAATCCGTAAGTATGAGACCACCCTTAATTCCACCCGTCTCTCAGAACCTGCACATTCAGCCAGTTTTTGCTGCTCCTGCCATTCAACCTGTAATCCTGCGTCCACAACTGTCTCTACCTATCCCTCAACACCTGCCTCCACCGCCACCGCCACCGCCACCACCACCACCACCGCCACCGCCACCTCCACCTCCTCCTCCTCCACCACCACCACCACCACGTCTACCATCTATGCATCGCTCTCTACATTTGCCAATCATTTGCTTCCAACTAACACCACTGGTGCACAGTTATGAAGAGTGTCTCCTTAAGTGCAAATTTAAGCCAACTTGCAAAATGTGCTGTCGGAGTATATTCGGATTCTAATGAGTTCATACCACCGGCACTTAGGCTCCTCTAACTGCTAGAGCCGGTATCGACTCCTTTTTCCTAAAAAGGAAAATATTTGACCTCTCTCTAATAGTGCTCTTATCAATTGGTAATTAACTATTTAGTCTTCTGCTTATCTCCCTATTTAAAAGGGTTTAATAAAATTTTCAATGGTTCGGAGGTAAGCTTGTGGAATTATTACTGGAGTGGAGGCACTGTGGAAGAAACGGAACACTTTTCATTCAAGCGCTGATGCTTAGCTTCAGTAAGAGGTTGGTATTTTAATGCAACAAATGTCTGCATGAAATAAGAAGAAGGCACCATTTTTGCTATGCCACTGTGCGGAGACAATGAAGGCCATGACGACTATCAGCAATCGCAAAACACGCCGGCAAGCTAAGTCCATGATTGAAGAAAATTGATGAATGACAAGCCATTTGTCCATAAACATGAGTTAATTTCTGGAGTGGGTTCATGACACGAAACACAACTAATACATAGTTTTGCTCGACTTTCAAAGTCAGTTAAGTGAAAACAGAAATCGAATCCGAAACACGCTTTTAAAAACAGTAAGTTCCTGCACTCAAATAAATAAACGAACCCTTCGATAGGCTCCTATCAACTCATCCGAAGAGGTTGTTCAAAAGATTCCAAGCCTAGCTCTTCCTCAAACGAGGTCTATGCTGGACTTTAGTGAGATATTTTTTTTAACGACTTCCAACTTCACTATTTTTCTTGCTATGATTAGTCTGCAACCGAAGCTAATACGTCTCTTCGTTGATGCTGATGCTATCAACTGCGTTGTGCAATAGGCTTGTTAAGATTCAGCGAGATTAATGCGAGAGGTGCTATTTGCTAAAAGTGGAGGGCTTTGTTTACGACTACAGGATTAGTAAGACTCTCACGGCGTGAGACGGACGCCAACAGCAAAGTGGGTTTTCTCAGTCTGACTTACTTACTTACTTAAGGTCGCAAGTAATCGCTCCCATGGGCCTGAATTAGTTCACAAAATAATATTATGATAAATAAAGGACTGAGGTGTAGCATTCTGAGACTTCCTATTTAATTGTAGCCTGTATGCTACTTGATAAATTCATTCTGGCAGAATAAAAGCCAATGAGGCCTTTGGCCGAAAAAAATTTGGCTTTAAACGAGCAGTTGTGCAGAGCAAGTCGAATCAACTGCATTAAAATTTACAACAATGATAAAAGTAGGGAAACGGTAGTTCTAAAATGCTGCAATCCATGGGGCCTATGCGAATGACTTTGAGAGTCGCATCCATAGTTTGCATATTTGCTTTTTGCTGAACTAAATTACAAACTTACTCACTTAAAAGAATTAAGCTTACAATTTTTAATAAGCAAGGATGGTCAAAGAAACCACTCAAAATGCCTCATTCTCTCTGCAAAACACTGCCACTTCCACTGGTTGCAAATCACAGTCAAACGCCGTGCTAAAGTCGCATCGTGGACAACATGAGGGAACATATAAAGCGGGTGTAAGTTCTCGAAGGACTTCTCCTAATCGTAAAGGTGCTTTTAATAGATTAGCTGACACTTGTGAGACGACTGAATCAAAGGGACGGACATAATTGCCCTCATAATTACCACCTTGACGAGGCAATCCCTAGACGTCTAATTGGCTTCCTAATTTAAGCAGAGTCAACTTGCGAACTCTGCTGCGGAAACCCGGATCTATTTTTACTGAACAAAAGCTGAGTGAGGAGGAGAAAAATACCTCGTAGTCAGAAGATTTAGCACTAAAAGGAAAGATCGGAACTGGAGGTAGAGGCAATGACATTCAGGGTTGAGCGCATTGGATGAATCTGGGAAAAAAAGTTGTGAAAATCGTCATATGTTGAATGAACACCTCAAAAACTATTTTGGTGGTTATAATGTTACCCTCCCAATTGTGGGTGGAAGAAATAAGCAGACTTTGGTCTATTACCTCGACAACACAACAGTTGATAATTGTGTGTGCCTAATTTTATTATTCATGGTGGTAAATAGAACTTACTGAGAGGTGCAGTGGATGGCTAAAGGAAGGGAAAGAGTGGAGACATGTAAGAAAATTGGAAAGCTTAGCAATAGGAATTGACTTACTTTGGCTAATAACTTGAATTTTAAAATACAAGAAAGCAGAGGCTTGGACCAGCCTTCCTAAGCCCCCGAAAACGGTACCAATCAAGTGAGTGTAGCTATTGTGTCAGAAATAGCAGCTGAAACCACAAACACAAATAATTTTGTAAGAGTTGACGATCCATCTCTCAATCCAGGGAAACGGCCATTGGGCAAACTGTGGTAGCCCCTCTTTATGCGTATAAAAAGGTGACAAAGTCAATCACATCGAATAACAGCCCAGTGAAGGGCCTCACCATATTTGATAGAGTTTGGAATAAAAGTAAACAGAAATAAAAAGTCTTCTTCCATCGTATTGACTAAAGCTTCTTAATGCCCACAGATTGCGGTTGAATGCACCAGCTTCTACCACATTAACTGTAAAGCTGTCCAGGATTCGTCAAGAGCAATGCAGATGCAACTTTATGTCAAATTCTGCGTGTTGGGCAGTTCAATGCTCGAGTCACAAGGAGGGACAAGCATAATTTTCCCACGGATTGCAAAAAATTATCCTCAAGTTCGCAATAAACGTAAAATCAACTTTGGTGACGTCATCCCATCACCATACCATTTAAAAAGGTTTTCATTTTCACAAACCCCTTCATTCGCCTACATTTGAAGTAAATCAGTAAAATCGAAGTGATCATCCCCAAATCCTTCCCGGTGAAGTGTGGAGGAAAAAGACACCAATTGTGGAGCCTTATAAGCGTTTTCTAATGTCCTCAGTCATTCCTCTGTAAAAGCATTCCAAATACTGACACACTTGCTGCGAACATGCAACTCCTTGCAGGCATAAAGAGAGACTCCATTAATTTTAAGCCAGCGGACAGTAATTACGACCAGGCACTGATTTGTCTCCTCCTAGTTAATGATTTAGCATGTACATCCTTCCTTACGGACCACATTAATTAGTGGTAGGCTGCCAAATGCAATGGGAACACTGCATTCCATGGACTCATCCGTGCATAAAAGTAATGCTCGAGCTAAGGAGCAAATGAAAAAGCTTTTTATAAGTTGGCCATTAGGCACCAAAGGCTTTTGCAATTTAGTAGCTTTTTACACCTACTAAGCTTTATTCCAAAAGTCGCTGGTCTGGGTGCTTCTGTAAAGATAAATAACTGTGTGTGGGACACATAAGTTTCCCCCTAAAGGTCAAACCCATAAAAGTTCTTTGTTATGTAGAACAATTTCTTTCTCCGTGTAATCTTATACACGACGTCTTTAAATGAAACGAACACTTTTTGATGACATGAGACCAATTAACTCTTGTCTGAACTATTATGCGCCAAACAAAAATTTATATTAATTATTCAGGGGTTATTTTTAGAGGTGATAAGCAAAAGTGCCAACGAAAAGCACTGAAAGTTGATTACCACTGAGACTTTGGCAACTTGCGATTTGGGAAAGGCATATAAGCACCAATGCAGTTATGATTCGAAACGGTGGTTTGAACTAATCCGCATGCATACACATTGAAGGTTGATTGTAAAATACCAAGAAACACTTTTAATTAGTGAACCACACGCACCTCTTTGCAAACAATCAAACTTCCGGAGATGGGCACTATGGCAAAGAAAAGTGCAAAAATTGTGAAAAAATTCAAAATACGGGATCAGTTACTGTGATGTCTCAGACGCCCCATCAGGTAGAGGAGGGTATCAGGCAGGACTTAATACCTTCTGTCTGGAGTGGAGATGGAGAGGATGGGCTTTGCCTTAGCTCGAAGGTCAGCCAAAGCGGTCACGAAGCGGCAGCCGTTCATACGTCTCAGTACTTAAAACAGGACATTTTAAAGGCATTACATGAGTGCATAAGTGCTAACACTCAATCGTAGACTAAACAAGACTTAAAGTGGACCTTAAAATGCAAATCTAACTCCATCAACCTAACAAACAACATGACTTTCGGGCTGTTTACTGTCTGCATGGCTGTGTGCACGGCCTTTTACAAGAGGAATTGCTTGGCCTGATTTAGGCGCCCATATAATCTTCTACATGGGCAGTCGAGCAGTAACCGACTAGGCATACTGTACTGCGTAGAGGGCGTGTTTGCATCACGTTATCCCCTTTATGGGTGTGCAGCCTACCAATTACCGAGACCTACTTTTATTCTCCTTACCACAGAAGGCCGAGGAGCTCCTCATCGGTGACATCGTTGCTCCACTCGTTATGCTAATTGCGGCAATGAAAGGATGTTTGCACCATCTAGAATAAAAATCACAAAATGTAAGGCGGCCACTGGAAAAGTCATCAAACATTCTATTTCCATCCTGGGGATGGAGAGTACCTTAGCCGCTGGGCGTGGTCATTCGGTCCTCCTACAGTCTTTTAGACTGCATTTACATCCCATTAAGTAAAATGTTACTCTTTTGTGAGTTAGCGGATTCCTTAACAAATGAGTGGTTTGCAAATAGCATTCCCTTAACATTCCCCATAAATTTGGTGTTTACATTTTGTTAACTTACCATTTCTTGGAGGAAATGTCCAAATGCAAAACGGCAGCAAATAGGAGCAGTGGTATGTCACTTGTCCCCCTACACTCGGACATTCCAGTCGCATTGTGCGATCTATTTTTGGATTTAAGTCCCAGTTGATGCGTGGGCAGCTGGGTAGGGCGGTGCTTTTTTGGACGGAATAAATATCAACGAAATTTAAGCTCCAAAATAGCAACTTTATTCTGCGTCTATTAAAAGGCCTATTTTAAGGCATGTTTGTAGCGCGTAATGGACTCTCCCTTGCACAACTTCTTGTATCAAAATATAAAGAGCACATAAAAATGTGATTCTAGGTTGTTTCGGCCCATTGAGCCATTTATGAAGCCTTTTAAAAATTCCCCAACACGCTTCCAGGGGGATGAAAGAAGTTTTGATGTTGGGGCGGAATAAGTGCTTAGTGAAGGGGACCAGAAAAAAACGGCAAAGAGGATTTACCGCACAAGTAATGGTAGCCGAATGTGGCAGTCAGACAAAAACAAAAGTGTTACAATTTACTCCGTGCATGAAGAAGGGCTAGGGAAAGCTTAAGGGTTATGCGTTCGCCCTAGAAAGATTTAAGCGATATTTATAAGTAACAACTTTCTATCCACCTAGTGCTAAGCAGTTTGTAGCAGCGCAAACAGAATGAGACTTGTAAGTAACTTATTCGAATGGGGTATATGTGGCATGCAACAGATGGCAGGTAGAGATTCATACCTTTAGAGAAGTCCCAATTAATAGAGGACTTATTGTTATTGGAGCCTGGCAACTATCAAAATCTGATGTGTTAGCGCCCCTTGAATTCAAATGGTATTGAATGGAGTGCAGCGAGTAAAAGGAGAGCATTGAGGGATCTCCTTGACAACGTACAGACAACCAGAAAGAATGCGTATTCCCTAGGAGCGACCTTGGGCACAACAACTCACAGACGGTGCTACTTCGCAAATGGACAAGCGACCTCCAAAGCGGAAGCCTTTGGATGTGTAGGCGCCCACGTATCTGGCCCGCATTCTGGCTCGTGGCTAGTAGTACTTTGTGCCAAACTGGGGCTGAGAGCATAGAATTAATCTTGTGCAAAGGCTTACATGAGAAAATACCAGTCCCTTCCTTTTTAAATGAAAAGTACTATTAATTTGAAGATTTGGTTAATAAGGTTTCTAAAATTTTATACCACTAATATGATTACGATTTTATCATGTCGCTTCCCATTGCCTCTCGGGGTCCCAGAAGTGAAGCAAAATTAAAACACTTCGCAATCATTCTGAATTTAAATCGACTGAATAAATAAATGTAGATGATAAGGAATCTTCTTTATGGGTACATTTTAGAGGATTGCCTTTAAACGCATCTTAGCCGCATCTTAAAGAGTGCATCAAAAATGGGACGAATTTCTCAAAGTTGTTTTAATCGGCATTGTAGGTCAGAGCGAGGGCATAAAAGATAACGTCGTGTCAGGCGGACGCTTTTGGGACGCGCTTCGGTGCCGTTGGGTCCTCCCTCCTGCGATGTCAAATAAAACGCACGTAACCAAGCTGTTTTCTAAGAAAACATCGAGGAATAATTTGGGTGACGACGAGGTTGGAACTACATTTAGCTGTGCTCCTTAAAATGGAACTTTGATTTTTGTAGG
Source organism: Hydatigera taeniaeformis (assembly GCA_900622495.1). NCBI lineage: Eukaryota > Metazoa > Platyhelminthes > Cestoda > Cyclophyllidea > Taeniidae > Hydatigera > Hydatigera taeniaeformis. The sequence goes on along the minus strand of UYWX01020448.1, from coordinate 54,846 downwards.
TTAGCTAAAATTAGGACTACTTAAGTTGTTTTGCTATTTTAGCAGTGCTGAAAGGCTTCGTTCTTAACTGTCACCGCTTATAGGAGCACCAAGTTGCATTTCCGGTACTGCGAACTAAGTGGTTTCAATATGCCATCTCTTTTAAAGCGATTAATCAACATAACCGAAAGGGTATTGCAAGTTAGTTTCTTATTTGCGCGGAGCGTCAAGGCTACCTTGAAGGCAGAAGAAGGAATAGTACCCAAAGTAGAATGCGTGTGCTCAGCTAACTGAAAGGAATGGAGGTCTTTGGCATAGCCTGAGGGCCAGTGTGCCCGACTGAGGCAATGTGACTGACCACGAGACTGCATCCGAAAATGGCCGTCGAGCGAACCTCGTATTACAGTTAGCACCAGTGAATCATTTAGCTTTTGTCATTATTGCTTGAGTATACATATTTTGTGCCTGTTCGAATGAATGAGCTCCATCATCCACACCGCCATGACTCATGTGTCTACTTTAAGCGTCATTAGAAGCATTGCACGTATTTCAGTAGCGCTTTTAATTAAAAATATCCCTCCATTCTATTATTGTTAAGGTAATGGAAAAAAGCATATAGCTCTTCGAAGAAAAATCTACATTTGGGGTGGAAGTGCAGCTTACGAAAACTCATAAATGCTACCTGCACTGACTCCTCGCATCCGGAGGTGGGTTAAGACTTATCCTGGTAAAAATGCCGAATTTCCGTATTTGTATTTGGGCTATAGCAGAGCCCCATTTGTGGAAGAACTATGGGAACCCGAATAAACGAATCTCGGTGCTAAAATGGCACAGCACAGTTCAAAATCATTTGAGAGAAGTGTCAGTGGTGGGAGTTGCAAAAAATGAATTTGTGCTGTTAAAAATAAGATAAATGTTTAACTCGAAGGTGTGGCAAGTAAGGCTTTATTTACTCTAATCTAGCCACATAAATTCGCTATAACACGTGCAGTTTCTGGTATTTTCATATCACTGGGATCTACTGGACCTATTTACATTATGGCGGAAGTGCGATCGCACGATACACCGATGGCCTTCCTTTGAATGCAACCGAGAATTTTGAGGTTTTCTGTCTGCATAAATATTTTATTTATGCCGTAGTGCTCAGACAATCATCCAAAATTTAATTGCACAAAGTCGCGGCAATACGTTCGACACTTTCACCAATCGAAATTCATAAAGAGAGTCTCTTATTCGACATGGTTGGTTTTATTTGCGAATTTTCAAATATTATTGCATAAGAGGCCATTGTTCTACTTATTTTTGGTTAATTTAAGGTCAGCAGTCCAGAGTAAACTAGCAGAAATGCCGGTTCTCATTAAAGCCTCAAACCAATGCTTGTGTGTCAAAATCAGTTATAAGCCAAGAGTTTTTGACTTGACCCGCTTTGTTTGAACAGTCAGCGAATGTAGCTGACAACCCCCTTGTGGACTTTTAATAGCCGTCTACCATCCCAGTGCCAACTGGTGACTTGCGCTCCTAAAAGAACTTTAAGCCGCCAAATTCCCAGCTTCACAACTCGTCGAAATCACTAATGGTTGAATTTAAAGTACTTGATTTCCACACTGTATGAATGGCGAATCGCGAAATTCGCAAAGGTGGATGTCTAAATGGGTGACTTTTCGGTAAGTACACTCATAGCATGCTGAGACTCTTATGCAGATTAGGGAGCATAGCAGTGAAGCAAGAAAGAAGACGATCGGGTCTCTTCGTATGGTTCGGAGTGTGACCCACCTTGCCGAGGCAGCACAGCCATCTAAATAGCTGCCTTCGAAACCGGCAGCCAAGCAAAATACCACAATGTTCAGGATAACTTGCGATAACCTGAGGAGGCAGCAGACGTGACTTTGACAATGTGTAAGCTGTCCAAATTCTGGACGGAACAATTATGCAAGAGAGGAAATTAACGCTCAAGCAGTTTTATTGCGCTACCATGTTAAAATGCTTTCATTAATATTCTTAAGTCCTTGTGTCTCTATCTGCATCCATTTAGTTCCAGCTTAAAAATGTTAATTTCCGCTTCATTTCAGCCTCCAACTATTCTCTTGACAGTTCGCCTACTTGTCAGTCGCCTTATTGTAAATGCATTTGCAGAAACGGAAACACCAACGTCAAATTTAAACAGCAGCGATGTCGCCATTGCAATAACACCTTTTAAATTTAACTCGAGTTGACAAATGCTTGAAAGTGATGAACTCTTCACCAGTTCATAGTTGTTGGTTTGTGAAACCGCGTAAACCAAATCATCATGTGGTGTTCACCTATTCATCAATATTGCTGTGGCGAGTGTTTACTACCATCCAAAATGCATTGAGAAATTTCTCTTTGAAAATCTTTTTCTACAGGAAATTGCACTTAAACGAATTTATAAAGCCAGAGTAACAGGGAGGCCTTCAATCAGCCCCGACCCTTGCGCATCGTCACATTTGTATGGCAATAAAAAGTTGCTAAATATCTTGGTGCTCTTAGAAGTATTCGTGAGGCGATTAAAAACTAAGCAAGCTAAGATCAATGAAATGGGGACAGATATTCAGAATTTTGGTTCACCTGTCAGTGATTTGAAACCAACTTGGCATCCCCTTGCCCTACAGTGTCACGGTACTCAAAGGAGGAGACTTTACAATGAGCAGTCCGTAGAAATGAAAGCTAAAATGATGATTTGAGAAGATTCAAGTTTTTTTGTTAAGAAAATGTACTTTACATATCTTCAGTACATAAAATGAACTTTTTACCTCAATTTTGAAGTCAAAATGGGTCGTAAATGCCTGAGGAGACAGCCACTTAGCCATACCTCACTCAAATGGGTACAGCTATAAGCAGCGCCCAAATAGTGCTGACGAGATAAACCTCAGATGGGCACGATCTCGAAAAGTGCTGCATAATGTGCATTTGTACTATTAACTTCCGGATGGAAATAAATCACGATTATTGCTACTTGCGCCTAAAAGCTGAATGAAAAACTCACACCCAATAGAGGGGGCACATTTGCCGAAAAGTTGGATACTGGAATTTTTAAAAAAAATGCCCAGAACAGCGAGAGTGGTGTGCAAAGCTCTTAGAGATTTTGGATCCAAAAATAGGCTATTGTGCTACCGCCCAGGTTAATTAACTTAGAAAGAAAATTTTACAAAGAGTTGGAAGCAAGTTGTTCTAAGGCTTCAAAGAATATTGGATGAGTCAAATTCACTTGCACAATTCGCAATGCAGAGAAAGCTAAAACCAACTTGCATTTATCTCGGAACCAGTTCGAGCTTTGTTACGTGTGTGGGAAAGGAGACTGACTGGGAGCAACTGCAGTGCATTGCGCACAACCAAGTGGTGGATGCCAGTCCCTCTTCCATCCAGGTGTGCCCGGTGTGGAATTTCTCACATGATCGTGGCAATGATCCATGGCTTTCGCAAGAGCCCCTTAGACGGTTCAGTAAGTTAACATTAAATATTAACTTTGACAGGAATTTGCAGCGTTCGTGATAAGCTAATAAGTCGTTCATTTACAAACCACATCGAATCCGCGTTTTCCTACCCAATTCAAAGGATGAATGATTTGTAATTAAAACTTAAAATTCTCAACACATCTACACTCTTCTTTGCCAATTGCAGGCTCTTCACAAACGAATTGGATGGGTTTTTACTCTTACTTCACCTTCATGGGTAAAGGAAAGCACTTAACCGAATCGAATGGCTACAATGTCAGTTTTGATTGGTAGTTTAAAAAGAAAAACTGCAGCTATTACCTCCTGTTTTAAAGTTGGGCAATATATAAGATAATGATCATGGATTGGCGTGGTTTATTGTGCAGTCTAAAGATAGCAGAAAATAATACATTGATTTTGCCGAAGTTTATGGTGTGAAGTGCAGCAGCAGCAGCAGCAGCTCGACACTAGTTCTGAAGTTTCCAGTGTTTTGCAGATGTGTAAAATTGTTAAAGTTCAGTAACGATTGTTGGGAAAAATTCTGCCGATAACTTGTATTTTTAGACGGAAGGCCAAGAGCTGGAGCTTTGGGATGTCGGGAGGGCTATCCCACCTGGCGGAAGCAGTTCCATATTGTCGACACTGCCACGAGGATAAGTTAGGAGACTTCTGAACCTGAACTTTCTCAGCTACTCCACGATAAGTGTTGCCTCATTTTTAATAGCTTGCCAGTGGAACAGCGAAACGGGGTAAGTGTCAAATGCAGATGTCGTTCTGAACCGTAAGTTGTGAATAAGTCAAACATTCTCCCTCACGAAGTGCATGCGTTTCATTTCAATTTAAGCCAGGATCGACGTCGTAACATAGTCGAATATGCTTTCCTCTGCCACCAGTGTAGCGCCATTAGACTCATCAGAGTTGACAAACCACATGTATTTAAACAAAGAGAAAGGAGTTTGGTTTTTGGCTGGCTGGTCCGCTCCACAGAAACAAAACGACCGCCATTCATTCAGGTCATTGGGTGGACAAAAATATCGACAATGCTGTGTTAGACGCGCTCATTCTCTGCGTGTATTACGAACAAGAAAGTTCTTGAGTAACTTATGGCCTATCTCTAGCCTCAACGTGCTTTGAAAGCACAAAAAATACGCCAGAAATAAACACGAAAAAATCGTTTCTACTTTAATCTCTACAACCTTTTAGTCGTGAGACCAAATGCTAAACAAATTGTCAACTTATTAGGAGGAGAATGGTTTTCCCGCTTTAGCAAGAATGCCAGGCTAGCATTCTCTTCAATGGTGCCATGAAAATAAAAGGAATTAGCAAAAAAACATCCTGCAAATTTTTCCTCTCACTTCGGCAACTATGGCTCCAATGAAATTTTCCATACTTTATTAGCTCTACGCGGTCAGAACAATGGCTTTTGCTTGTTATTCGACTCGTTTCAAATTTAATTATTCCGCAATAAAAGAGCATAATAAAACAAAACAAACCGACAAAACAAGCCCAAATCCTTATTAAGTGGGTAAGGAAGGATATTTTCCTTTTCTTGCAATACAATTCGCATTTTTCATCTCTCTTCGGTAGTACCAAAAAAAAAAATGCATGAAGTATTTGCTTACTCTGATTTGTTAAACGAAGTTGGGCGGTGCCGTGACCGCACTGCGCGATGACTTTTGGACCGTCCACTGCACAACCAACAGGATTCCTCCCACATTCAAGCCACAAAAGTCGGAACCTTGACTACACCGACTTTTTTAGACCAACAAACAATAAAATCTGTACCTCATCCACATTTTCTTCAAGGTTCGAATTCCTTTGTAAAAGCAAACCATTCCACGCTGGGAGCGTATTGCTTCCGTCGATCGGAAACTCATCTTTTGTCAAAAATTATTTTTTTGTCAGCATTGATGACAGTGGAGATTCGTGGCACGTCATTCCATTCAAAGCTGAAGTCTGTACTGCGGACTTAGGAGTTGATAAGGAAAACCATAAAATTTCCATCAACATTATACAAAACCTGCAAATCACTTATCCACGAAATAGCCACTGAGAGTGGAAATTTTTCAAAAGTTTTTGATCAAACAGATGTAGATTATAAGCATTTGTTAGGATTGTACTTCGAAGTCTTCGCTGTTGAACTGACTGAATGTTGGATCTGATGTGTTCCCAATTTGCATAAAATATTTCACTCCTTTGTCTTGTCTTTGCTGTCATCTGAATCCTTCCCACTGACTTCCTTTAAAAGCTAAGTAACTCTGAAAGACAATTTCAGGTATTGTGTTGACTATAAATGTTAACATATGAACTGAATGGGGTAGGGGAATTGCTCCTGGTGGTGCGAGGAGGTCATCTTATCGTTCCTCATACAGGGCATTTAAATTGAATTGCCACCTTCCATCAAAAGGCACATTTGATTTTTGGATTCGGTCGGGGCCACTTAGTTGATCGAATTATCTTTCCTACGTGGACTGGTCGCATGCTTGCACCAAAAACCTTGACCTCCTTCTCCTTTCCGAGTGCACGCGTTCTCCTTACATCTCCCACTACTCTTAGGCGGAAAGGCATGGGCACCACAATTTAGTGCCGAATAGTTTTCTTAATAGATTCACTAAACAGCAGCCAATTCTTTTGCAATTTTGTAACTTTTTACTGCCTGGACCTGTTGTTACAACGTTATGTCTTAAACAGCAAAACGAAGATCACAGAGGGTGTTTAAGCATCTTGAATTGTCCACTCACCCTAGCATTTAATTATTTAAGCAGCTGAGTTGTACTTTGTGCCTTAATTTCATGAAGTCAACATTATATTCTAAAAATATAAAAATCCACAACATTGTAAATGCGTTCACCAGCGAACTGTACACTGAACTCAATATATTTAGTCTTGTGGCTTGAATTCCGCCGTTTATATGGAGATCCTAAGAATGACATTTGTTGAGATCGTGCGCGCTCCAAATCCACTCAGTGTGACCTTTTGGGGGGATTCAAGTGGTTGCGAAGATCTGCCGCAGATGAGCATCTCTACACACGTCACATGTGATTCGATTCATATGATATTTTAACCACGTGTCAATGGCCTGGCGTGCTCTCCGCCAGGCGATCTGAATGCGTCAAGTGACCACTTGTGGGTCCCGTTCACTAGTTCATGTACCCTCTCTGACCATATGAGATTGTGTCCAACTGTAGCCTTTTCCTGCCTCCCTAGGTGATTTACACAATCTTTAAGTAAAAACACTCAACCCATGTTACTATGGGCAACTTTGGAACACTCAACCGAGGACAATTTTTGTCTGGCTGCATAGAACAATTTAAGCTCAAAAACGTGGAAATGAGGTACTTTTTATCTATGCGCCACAAATACAAAGCATTAGTTTACGAAACCAGTGGCCAGGTGAAAGGCACTTTTAATGATGAAAATGAGCACTCAGCAGCCAATTGACCGCAAGAATGCTAAAATTACCTGCATAGAGGAGCCCCTCAAGTTTGCTTTGCTGCACTCGCGGCGAATTGGCACATCGCGATTCATGCGCTCCCCCATTATTTCTCGTTTTGTCACTGCGTAGGGTTCCACCTCTTCCACTCAAGGCGTTAGCTCTGACGGTTAGGAATGCAAATCATTATGCCGAAACTCCACCTTAGACTGAGAGACTTTATGGTTGAGCTTTTAGTAAAATTGAAGTGCATGATGCACTTGACTGAGGCTCTGATGCGCAGAAGTTTGTACTAACGTGTACTGATGCAGCACCCTTCATTTTTATTTAGGTTATTTGTCGTAAATGCTTTGCAAAAAATTCTCACCCTTACGAGGCACTCAATTCACAATACTTAACTCCTCAAGAAATTGTTGAGGCTCTTAATACAAACTTAGCTAATGCTTTAGTCGGCATAACATCAAATTAAGGGCAACTGTGCTTATGCTGTTGCTCGCCTCCTCTAGTCATTTCGTTGGATGAGGTGATACGAGTTTAACAAGTGCGGCAACACTTCACTTTTCATGGAATAGACGTCAACAAGATTATGGTGCAAGAGTTTGCGAGAGGAAACAACTCATTCCAACCCACTTCACCGTTTTTTTTTCACTTAAAAGGGCGCCACTCGAGAAATCGCAATACTTGGTTTTGTTTGATTGCTGGTTTCGGTTTTGGACACAACGCCTTGGTTAGAAGATTTTGGCTACTCGGCCAACGCATAGGTCAAAGTCCCATTCCATTTGCTTACCATGTGTTCTAACCATGAAGTTTGCCTTCTTTTGCCTTTAGGGAATTCTCGGGTAGTTGCACATGTGAGTTTGCAAAAGTAGACTTGAATCATTTTTCAGTATGAAAAGTAATTTATCATTTTGTGAAACTCTGCAATATCTCATGGCTTACTGACATTTATGCTTATTGTCTGGTCTTCTTATTCATCATACCACAAGATTAAATTGTTTGATTTCTGGTGTGCGCACAGTTTATTTTCAATTGACAATGACCATTAGCTCAATTTTTTTAACAGCGAGGACGTCTCAACGGCACATTACCACAAGAATTGTGAATGCTCTGCCAAAGCGAGAATTGGGATGCTTTTCGAGGATTTTGTTAGGGAATGTTAATGCATGGGATGGGATGAATGAAGAGTAAAGGCCTGACAATTCAGTTTAAAAGCACACTAAGCGAATACGAAATGCAGGTGAACCCTGAGAACTGGGTTGTGAGGTGCTTAAATGTTATTTTTCGATTATGAGCAATCTTGAAACCCTCAGGAGCATTACCGCATGTCACATGTACCCACCATGAGTATCCTGAGTTTTCCTACCACTTGGAAAATGGGAGGCTAACACCACTCAGAGAATAATTAAGCTTAGTAAAATAACAACCTCAGATTTTGCCATCTAATGGTGGTACAGAAGAGACAGGCTTTAACAATTCCCAATTACTGCTACATCACCACCGTCAAGAGTGTAATCGAAATGAAGCTCTTTTTTGGAAAAAAAAGTGGCAATCAGGATCATCTGCAATTAGCATGTCTTGGATTTGTTGACAACCATTTCTAACTTCGATATGGCAAAGCAAGTCTGTATGATGAATGGTTCCCGTATGTCTCTCCCCATTTACGAACACGATCTTGACAGGCTCGATTTAAGTGTCTGCATGAAGAGTTCCATTTGGGAGGTGTGAACGTTTCCTCTCAATTAGCTATTTAACGGTCCCCGCAGTATGAGGTGCTGAGACTACACTTGGGAGTGCTTAATTTGATTTGCTGCTTAATTTGTGGTGATGGACCAGCAAAACATAAACATCTCCTTGCTGCTATGCTAAGCACAACGCAACTGTGTTTTTTGGAAATCGTTCAATTCCCATACAATGTGTGATGTCTAAAGGCTTCGCATTATGGTGAAGGAATTAATTAGGTAGGGCTTAGTTCTTGTATTCAAAAGGAAAGGGGCTCCGCCTATGCAGGTAGGAGCAAGATGAACGCCACTGCGACTGCCAATCATAAATATAGTCGAATAAACAGAATATTATATTACTCATCCCTTCTTTTGAGTGACGTCTCTAACGTTCACCTCACACACTAACCATCTCAACAAGCCAGCCTCTCCAGTCATCGACTCTCATGGGGCTGGGAGAATGTACCTCACTTTTGCAGTAGCTTCGACTAAACTTGGAGTTACGTTAAGTCTGAAAAACAGAAATCAGGGGAGGGAATCTCCGTTGACCAACAATTGTGTCCAGATCCAGTGTCACTACTTGTTTCTAGCTTGTTTGCGGAACACGAGAATGAGGTGGATGTTAAATGCAGAGGCTGTCCTTAAACCTTCTGGTGTAGAAAATTTGGGAAAACTTCCATCCCAAGCGTATGCCCTACATTCTCACAGCAGAAAATTTCGTAAATGGTGGAAACCAGAATTGCATCGATAACAAATTCGAGTTTGCCATTTTGCTGCCATCAGTGTGACGCGCCAAAACTTCTCGTTGGGTAGAAGAAGGCATTAAGTTAAGCTGAATGCTTGCATCCAGAGAGAAAGGAGAAGAGGATAAGCTTTGGCAGTCAGGAACAGGATGAGTGCCAATAATGGCTGCCAGTTACACAGGTTGTGGAATAGACAAAACATTTTGCATTGGTGTCTACATTCATGCATGCTGTGTAGTCGTTAGCCCTTTGGAACTACTGGTACAGACAGGGTAGAATTTATGCGACTTTACCTCGATTTCTCAAAACAATTCAAATCAGACACCGTTCTACAGACTTAACAACTATTCAGCATTGAAAAGGAAACTTGAAATTTAAGTAAAGAGGGATGGGTTTCAGTGAGCCACCTTAGTCTACTTTCCATCCTCCCAAATACCAAGTTCGCAGACTCGATGATATTTTAATTTGTGATGCTGTGGTGCCTGCTTAAAGCGCTCAACGATACATTTTAAGTCTCAGGCATTTTTATCAAGCTCCCAAATTATCACATGCATCAACCGCTCCCTAATTGTACCTCCATTTTTGGCTAAGACCTAAGGTGCCTTTTCTAATCTCCCAAGGCTTGAACCGTGGGCGTTCGGATGAGTAATGAATGGCGGCTTCCCAAATGGGGTTTCTAAGACAAATCCTTTTTTGCACTGACGAAGAAATCTTTGTGATTGGGATGGTCACGGATCGGTGGATTAACCGCTTCACTGAACAGTCGCCACAATTATGTCCACTTCCGCCTGCTGATAATCTACCTTCTTTAATTTGGTCTACGGTTGACCAACCATTGCCAACTCTTTTTTTCCAATTTTAAGACCTTCTATAACATGGCATAAATCTTGAAGGTGCCACGCCCATTTTGAAATAATCTCAAAAAGTTATTATGACAACTCTGATCATGATTTTGGTTGTTGACCAGGTATGCGATGCGACAAAACGGTACTTCTTACAGAGTTTTCCTTGTTTTTTTGTTTAAATCTACCAAAGTTAGATGAAAACTCAGATTCTTCCTCTTCTTTCGTATTGTAACGAACTCCCCTACGAGGTTTACTGACTTCGGCATTCAAGACGGATTGCTTCTACTCGCCTTGTTAATTTTTGCTGTACTTGCCGTCTGTGTAGAAGACGTAAGAATGTGGTTTTTTGAAAGACATTTGACTCTTCTGCTTCATTCACTTTCCGAATCGCTCATTTTGGGAAAAAAATTAACGTATGAATGATTGCTAGTTGTGGAAATAGTCCAACTGTGTTCAGTCAAGCTGGCATAATTCTAACCTCAGCCAATACGGAAATGGTCTCTTTGTTGCTAAATTTCTTTGTTTGATGTTGGTTTTTTTTTCTGATCGAGGCATTTTTGTATGTTTACAAGAGCAAAGAGGTTTCACCTCATCAAACCACTAAATGAAAATGACGTTACTAAGGTTAAAAGTTGTCCTCATTGCACCTGTCATGTAAAACAATTTCATTCACTCCTTATGCTCCCACCCACATTATTTTAACAAAAGTGTAAATTGGAAATATGTTTCAACTTAATGCATTATGGGTTCATGAGGTTGGTGTTAGTTCCAACTTGCTTCAGATCTTGGCGCATCGGTACTCATTTGTGCCATCGAGGTGCTGGTGGCTCCACTGTTAGCCTCGCCTAAACACAGCCTTAGCAAAACAAATTTGTTTTTTCAATGGGTAATCACCTCATTCGTGCTTGTTTAAAACCGCAGAGTGAACTTCGGATCCAGGGATATCAAAGCAATCTATTTTAATGCACATTTTACTGTGAAGAGTAATTGGTGGGTAAATGACAGCTAGTAACGAAATCAGATCACTATTTCCTTATTTGGTTTGCGATCTGTTGATGGCAACATAACGGTATTTAAAAGGGATGGTGATACTGGAGAGGTAATTCAAACTCGTAAGACGGTTTAGCACCCACATATGGACGTACACCTAACAGCCGATTGTCCGTAGTTATGGACAGATGCCAACTCACGATGCATTGGAAGGAACCGGGCCTAAAAGCTTCCATCTGAGGAGACTGGTGGACTGAAGCAAGCACCATAAGTGGAAATTAGGTGTGGCTCGCAAAAAATGGGTCACAAATGTAAGGTGGCAATTACAAGCTGGTGAAGTGGAATTCGCGAATGGCCACAGGATTAACCATTTGATGCCCACTGACAGTCATTTGTTAGGCCAGTAAAGCCAAGCAAAGTGATTTAATTGAAATTGTTTTGTACTCGGTATTAAGAGATGGGCATGGCGTAAAAACCCGCTTGCAATTGTGATAGGTGCCACTTCGGCATGATGATCTTGGCTTCATAGTGCTAAAGGCTAGATTCGCTTTACAGTGGCTTCAAAATACTCCTTTGTTGTGCTCTGCATAAATGTAGACATTTGCGACAAAGTGATTCAGACAGGTGAATTGTTTGTGTGTCTGGCGTTTTGAACTAGACGGAGAGCATGGCGCCACTGCATTGATAGAAAAGGCGTTAGCAAAGGTTTACGGAGGAGGTTGGCTGATGCGTCACAGAGCACCAAAGGAGGTTTTATTGGTGCCAACTTGATGAAAGGGTCACAAGATTATGGCTGAGTTCTCCTTCTACGATAACATTTTATTGCTGTTGTACAGTGAAAGTATTTTCTGCGACTCTTATACGGGTCCGCTAATTTAGCTGCGCAGTACTTTGTTATTTTGCGATTCTCAACCTCCAAGCGCATTTCAATAGCAGCTTCTCGACTCAAAAATCTACAGAAAGAGCTCCAGTTTCCTTACCACGTGTTTACTCAAAAACATTGGAAAAGTGGCTCAGAATTCATGATTACTTGCATTCCGTTTAATTATTCGGCTCATTACTTAAACATCAAGGTAAGCGAATCACTCAAACCCAAATGCGTACCCAAAATTTGTAACAAACATATTCGAGGTCAAAAACGCCTTGAAAGAAAGTAAAGAAACTAAAAAAAACTGGAAACTGGAAACTGGACTGAGGAGTTGTGTTGGAAGAATGCGACAATAGATTGTCTTGCTTGCCAGTAGGACATTGTTTTGTGACCCACTAGTGTCGCACCATGAATGCAGAAGTGGAGTCCTTCCAAAGACAATTCGGACATCAGAGTTGGTGGCCACTGCTTCTGTGTTTCTTTTTATAATTTGGCTAAAAGCAAACCAACTATTACTTAATCTTTCATTTGCTCACAAATGAAACATTTCGGCTTAACAATTGTAGCCTTGTTTAATTCAATGTTCGCTTTATCAGAACATTTCACGGTAAAAGTGCATGTCTTTTACAAAATTATATCTACTTGGAAATTAATTTAAAGCCTGCATAGCGTAAGAATTATCAGCGTTAACAATAGTTTTCAAACGATTTTATGTACTCCATCGTGCCAAAACTCTTTTTCTCTTAATGGAAAAGTAAACTTTCGACTTCACTTTAAAACCATTTAGCAACAACTAACGGGTAGATAATTGAGAAAATTTGTAAAGTTTCGTTCAAATGTAGGTATTTCCAACGGGCTTATTCTGTGGATGGAAGCGTAGAATTGTTAGCAAATAATCCTGTGTCTTCGAAGGAGTTAGGGTGGTCTTTGCTGGCAACGAGCACTTGGTGAAGCTCGTGGGTGATCAGCTTCACACACTCCACATTCAGACATCACGTGCTACTCCACCGAACTGAAGCGCCACCGAGGCTCTAAAAGTAGAACCCTAAATCACCTGGCGCAGCAAATTCTTCGCGAATCAGCATCACAGATTGAAACTTTGGAAACTGCGCAGTTTTCAACTTCGGTGGTGCTTTACTAGAAAATGCTCAGTGATGTCTTCATACTTTATTTGTCGTTAGTCCGAATGGAAATACTGAAAATCCAATGACTTGGAGAAACTAAATTTGCCTCCTTATTGCGATGTTGTACCAGGTTGGGAAGAGGGCAAGGCAGGGCTAAGTTCCTTTTTTCGCTGTCATATGTTGTTTCCATACTAGTGGGTCAAAACAATACACCCAGCAAAGTCCCTAAGCCGTGACCAATTAGACTGAACGACGCATGCTGGTGATGTTTAAAATACATTTGCACCAAATTCTTTCGTAAATTGACTGTAAGATTGTCCGATGAGCTCGCAGAGGATGTACTATTACCGACGCAATTCATCACAGCTGCAACCTTGTACAATGCATTTATGTGGGACTTGACAAATCATAAAATGCACTTTTGGGTGCATTAAAAGTACCTCAAATGTGCCACTCCTAATGAAACCTTTCAGTACACTACTAAAACTCCTTCACCAAAATGCACCACAGCTTGGAAATTAAAATCTTGAGGTCGACAAAGAGAGACTTGCTGAATAAGGTGATGAATTGAGAAGTTCTTTTGTAATGTAGTGGACAGGTTGTACTTGTTAAGGCGCAGAAAGTGCATCACAGCAGCCTAACAATATGATGAAAAATGCCTGAGCAAGCTATTCTTTGTATTTCATTTTGTATATGTAGCGACTGAAAACTTTCAGTTGGGTAGAAGAAGGCCTTAAGTTGAACCGCATACATGCATTCTAGGGGAAGAAGAAGGGATTCGACCCCGGCTCGACCCGAGGGCTGGTACATGCGTAAAAGGGCACCACGAATGCCCAAGGCAACCGCCAGACATGAAAAGCCAAATTTGAAAGATCTTAAAAAATGCTTATACACATTCATAACTCAAACGGACCAAACAGTCATTAATTCGCATTGTCGAAACCGTTTCATTTTGAAAGGCATCCACTCAACCTGACCTCACCTTTGCGTTCATTGGTCTGTGCTAAGCCATTGCCATATAAACAATAAAAAACTAGTATTCGTTTACAGTTGAAAGGAGAGAAAAAATTCCCTTCGTGTAGGGTAGGTAAACAGATTTGGTTCGCTCAGTCATGCTTGGCATCTCCCGTGGTAGTGGACACGGAGTCTCATAATCCCGTGCAAACTGGGAGAAATGCAATTTGTCCAATAATTCAAATAATGATAAGATGGAGTGAAATAACACATTTGCGTTTGCAGTCAAAATTAAGGAAAGTAGCTTTGGGAAGCTTGGAATTACTTTTTTATCGTATTTGATGCTTCATGGAACAACGAAATTGTAGCCCTTTGTTGTAATGAACAATCTTGGCATTTGTATTGGAAAAAAAGGCTAAATAATTAGGCGCAGTTGTGGAACCTCTTGTCATTCACGAGAAATTTTGCCTTATCTTTGCTCCTCCAATTCGTCCATTCCATCCATTCCAGTTTCGGCTCACTTTTCTAAATCCGCCACCTTATAGTTTCATTGACATGACATTTGCATCTGCTTAAATAGTAATACTGACCACTGAGACACTTGTTGCATCCGCTTCCTCCAACATCCCACAGCGGTTTGATAGCTTCGCTTAACTTCGTACTTAGGCCTGTGAATGGCGGAGTTGGTTGTTGTCCACACAATTTGTCCTTACAATCACTACCTATTGGAACAATGAACAATTGTATCAGAATTTTGTTCAGTACCTCATATTTTACCACAAATCTTCCGATTCTAATTTAGTTTATCTGGCCTCAAAGAGCAAGCCTTACTCCAGCCTTGCCAATTCGCACTAAATCTAGGCCTTATTCATTTATACACTAGAATGTCCAGCAAAGAGCGAATCACAACAGCATTCTTTCAACGACATTAGATTGAAATCTTTTCATAAGTGCCATTGCCAAGGCAATTTGGTTGCGCAAACACTCCCACGCGACGCCAAACAATGCAAATTATTCACCCCCGTGGTTCGCAGACATCACGCCTGCGCCTCGCATTCTTTACAACTTAAAATATGCCCGTACCTCCATCCTTTCCTCCAGTGAAGCACAACCTTGACTAATGGCTTTGACATTTAAATGGACTAAAAACAGCATTTTCCACTAAAAGCCTAACACGGCGCCTTAACCTCTTGCCATTCAAAACTTGATCAAGCAGTTGGTTTACAAAATGGCTGGAAAATTCCTTAGTGAATGCTTTGCAGTGCAAACAAAGGAAGTGCAATCCTTTCCACAATACAACTACACATCAGAGGATCACAAATGTTAGAAAATGTAAGTTACTCGCCAAACAGTGGCGTTTTAATTTAGGGAGAAGTTACTTTTCCAGGAAAGACGAAACCTACGGTCTTGGTGAACAGCACTTGCAGGGTTAGCGATGCCTGTCGTATGAAAAACCAACTTTCACATATTTTAATCAGAAAAGTTCATCTTTTTATAACAAATCGCTAAGCCGAATATCGGTTGTGAAAAATGAGGAGAATTGAATTTAGACGATTTGACACTGAAAGCATTCGTAAATGAACAGGTGCGGTTAAGAATTAAGGTGTGTCTACCGTCGCTGAGCAAAGACTTTTGCAGAATGCTTTGATATTTAAAACGGTCAACGTATTTACAGAATTAAACAGTGTTAATCTAATTTAGCATGCAAAAATTGTTTGACCAGGATTATCTTGTGGAGACTTATGTTAAAATCATGACATAGAGAATGGCACTTGTAGCAAAAGTCATTAGAGGCAGTCGACAACGTGTGTCCTTCCTAATTTGAGCTTCGTAGCTGGGAGGAGCTTCGAATAACTACTTTATTTTAGCAATAAGCCAGTTGGAGCGTCGTTTGTAATTTTTTGCTCATCAGACTGCCTGTATAAATGGTGGTTAGTTTTTTGGGCGAACATTTCGATTCTGTCGGGTATGCTGACTTTCCAGCTGTGTCAAAGGCCCACCGCTTGCCTTTGCTTCTGGATGCAAGCACTGTGTAATATATGCTAGTGTGTTTAAGGCTGCACTTAAAAGGGGGAGGCGGAATTTCAAGTCGAACACGAATCCACTTCGTGAGGGGTGTGAAGGTTGCTCCCCAGGCTGTCATCAGCTACCCGTCTCATCTGTCCTTCTTCATTTCCTTTCTTTCTGTACACGATGCCCAATAATGCTTCCGCAGCTAACCCTCTCCTAAAGCCCAAGGTTCATGGGCCTGAGGGTAGGCAGGCTCGGGGAGCTACGTCGGTAATGCGCATCCATCGGATAATGTAGCCTTCAGCCCAAGTGAGTAAGCTCTTGGCCATACAAATTACACAGAATTCGTAATCTGACCAATTTTTATGGCCTCTTACACTATCGACGAAGTCCTGAGACGGAATGGCCTCATTTGTGATAAACAAAGTGCTGCGCTATTAAAGAAGCGGTTTTAATTTCACTCAACGGGATAAAACGGCGAGTAAATCAAAATCAAAAATTCTTCAGAAAATTAATGACTTATAGCAGTTGAAAAAGGTCTAGTCTTCACATATGAAGGACTCCTCTTTCTCAGATTCGACTCGACTAGCCAACGCCCCTACACCTCCCGCTTTGGTCTTCAGTCTGAGAGGGTGGATCTACCTCGTGACCTGCAGATCGGAAACTTTGAGCCAAGTACTTTCTGCCTAGTCACATCTTCAACGAAGGACACGAGTGGGCTCCACACAAATGCAAATGCTTTCATCGTTGCCAAGCTTGCCAAAAAAGTATCAACGCTCAAGGGACCTGCAGAATTGAATGATCTAAATGAAAAAAAAAACAATTTAACAAGGCGACAGGTATAGTCAACAAAACAACTTTTAAAAGGAAAAATCCAATTTTAAGCGAACGGTAGTTAAGATGGAAGGGAGTCCATTCGTGAATTTTTGGTCCTCTAGCAGAAAATAATCTGTTCATGGGATTTGTAACTCACACAGATCGTGCAATTCGCTTCTCCCTCCACTTCCTTTTCCCAGAGGACTGAAAGGATATTTTTTTTGCAGGAAATGCTCCATGCTAGACATAGAAAGTGATTACTTTTGTGTTTTTTTTTGGTTAATGTAGTCGTTTTGTCCGCTATTTGTGCAATAAATAGGATGGGCAATCAAACTTACAGGTAGTGGCAGCGTCCGCAAAATCTGAGTTTGTGCCTCATTGTAATTGCGCACGACTAAACTTTAGCCACGAATTGTGCTAAAAGCACTTCATAAAGTTGGACTTGTGAAGTCTATCGTAAAATATGCCAAGTCCTTAAGCTATGCTAGTAATATTATTATAGCATGGAGAGTATGAAGTGTGTGTTTAGGACTACTCCACTGAGTTTTCCTGCTTAGCTCGCAATTCAGTTTCACAATACCGTTGTCTTTGCTCCTTTTGCGATAGTATTTTAGGGGAGAGCTTTCCCCACGCCTTAGTAATAATGCTAACAGACAAACAGTGTCATTTCGTGGTTATTAGAACCTAGTGAGGATAAAGTCGGCTCAGTTTTCAGTGTCACTCGGTAATAACGCCTTGTTGCTGCGCTGACACTTGTGGTTTCCTAATTTTGAACTTTCATTCCTTTTCCTTCCACCGAACACAATCCGATAAGATTTAACACGGTTCTAAGAATTAGGCTAATCAATCCATTAAACTAGGCATTGTTCTATGCTAGCAGTAAGCTTCATTCTCTCCCACGAGAAAAAGTTTAGCCAAAATTAACATGAAGTGAAGACAGTTTTTATGCGCCTTTGTTAACTATAAAGTTGCCAATGCCACAGGCAGAGAGGACCATTGAATGGGTGCATTTGTAACAGCTGAATGATGTGTCGCTATGTGCTTTCTTCAATCATTTCTCACGCGCTCTGCAGACTGCTTAGTCAGCCATGCCTTTCTTGCTAAAGGCCAAAGAATTAAAGCAAATGGCTATTTCGCGGGCGAAAGATGCACAAATAGAAAGGCACTGCGGAGGAGGTGAAAGGATGGGCAAACCCTCATGCCTTATTTTATAAGACTTACCTTAGGGGTTGTTCAACTGAACACTGACAACTTGCCTTGGAGGCATTGTATAATTGATGCCAATGGATAAGTACAACTTCCGTGTGTTTTTTTCCTCTAGAGCAAAAGCCGCCCTAAAATACTTCTAGTGCTTGGCAGGCGTGTCCCTTGTTGAGGAAACTTTATGAATGAAGCATATTTGAAACATTCAACTACTATGCAAAATGAACAAAAGACACTTAATAGCCGTATTTATCGGTGAAATTGCACAGATAAAACACAACAAATGGTAGTTTGACCTGCAATTAAAATGGGCGTTAGCCGAGGCAAGAAAACTAGGCAGGCTCCAAGCTACTCATAATTTTTCTTACAACGAGGATTCTTATGCAGTATAGATGTGCCTACTTGCTGACATGTTTTCGGGTGATGCATATCTCTGTGAAGAATTCGATGCTCGGGACAAAGTGGTTAGTTTTGAGTTATGTACCAGAGAGTGGAAGTGCTGGCATGACTTGGCGGGGCTTTTAAGTGGCTCCCTACCATGAACCATAGCTTATTAGGAATGCCTATTACAAGAGCACAATTGTAAAACATGGAGGTCCAAGAACTGATCGCATTAGGTGTTTTTTTAACTTTTTTGCCTTTACTTTGTGGCATGGTCATAGGAGGTATAAATGTGTTGAGCATTTTCTACTTCCACTTTTGAGCCAATGAAATCAACGAGACAGCAGGTTTGACCTTGAAACGACCACAAATCTTATTTGTCCGCAAAGATGAACGCGCTGGAGATTTCTTATCCCTCACGAAATCCTGCACCAGCTCACAACGTATGAGGATCATTTAGAGGTACAGCAGTGAAGAGAACGAAGTTCGTTTTACTGTTTAAGATGGAAATTTGTCATAAACCTCGCCAAGTCTTGTTAGTTTTGCTCCAGCAGCGCAAGAAGGCTCAACACTACCGTTCTAACGCCTAAGTATTTTGGCTTAACACAGTAAATCATCCTCAGTGAAGCACACTTAAGAGGCCTCGTGACTGTCGTAGATGACTTGCACGTGGGCGTTTGATCAACAGGTTACCTTGATTAACATAAACTTTAGTGCTTTTAAATGACAATTGATATCTTTCTATCAAATTAGACATGATAAACAATTCGACCCTAAATGTGACGTAAAGGAATATGCCAAAGGTAAATCTATCTTTTGGGATTGCTGAAAATGATTGCTACTGTTCTAACAAACTCCGTTGCGTCTGCATTTTAAAAAATAGAAGCCTTGCTAAACGCTCCCTTTGCAAAACCATTTCAGTGTGGCTGCAAAAATTTGCATCATTTTTATGTACGAGGTGATTTGGCGGCGAAAGACCTTAGATTGATCTTATCTACCAGGGTGTGCAAATTTTACCAAAATGAAGGCTCATTTACAAAAGGTTGTGCGCTATTACCAAATTCTCATACCTTTTTGTGTAGCTATAAAATTTAATATTGAGCCGAGCACCGATTATCTCACTCACTACTGTGGCAATGCGCGAGTCTTTTGAGGGTGCACTTAACCAACTCCGAGTTGGGAGAAAGCTCAACCGTATCTCCTTCATTCGACTCGAGTGATTCCAAGTAAAGAAAATTATTTAGATGAGAAACTTACTATATCCGAATGTCATAAAAGTCATTCTTTGCGTAAGCTTCTAACCTCCATCCTCCTATAAAATGCTGTGTTGAGTTCCACGAATTTCTTTGTTTATAAATAGTTCATTAGTAGCATGACACTCTGATAGAAACCACTCAAGTAGAATATTGCGGCGGTGACTAGGCGCGTGAGCTCCTACAAGGACACTGTAGCCACGCCTCCTGCGTGGGCGAGACTGCAGCACCTCAAAGCGACATGAAACAACCTGACGCATTGATGTTGATTGCCTTATGATCAAACTGACCAAGGTCTAGGAGACTCTATCTCTCACTGTCAGGCGCTAAATTAAAACCGACTCCGATATTTCCGCACAGTGGCTATTCGGTGGACCTGATTACTTCGGAACTATCCTGAATGTTCTCCCTAGTCCCCCATTAAAAACTTTTCAGTCACGTGGTAGAATGTCTTGGTCTTAACAACAAAGGTATACAGACAAGTAGTTGTGCTTTCGACCGATCAGTTGGAGAGAAAAGAACTAATTTTCATCATTTATGATAGATTCCATATTCCTCAGCTCAACGGTGAAAGCTGAATTTTGAAGTGGATGCATATTTTCACAATCCATGAGACAGGAGTTTACAATTGCACCAAACAATTTTTGAACGAAATTGGTAGCTGCTGGATACATTTTCAGCATGGTACTGGAGAAGAGTCCCTCAAATCATCCACATTCACAAAGTAATGCCAGTATCATCACGACACAGCTTGGCACACCTATAGTCTGCGTAGGTGCGAGGCGCTTATTCAGCCGTCGACATTCGAATTTTGGCAAATGAGATTAGGGCAGACTCTTCGGACCACCTTGAAACCATTACAATAACCCCCTCGCCTTGACAGTTGGAAAAGAAATCTTAGACATCTTGCAAAACAATTGTCATAGCTATGTTGCAAATTCATTTAATCAGACTCGCAGTTTCCAACAGTGTCGTGACATGGGCTTAGCTTATGCGGGATGCCGTAGCAAACATCTTAAGACGCTCTCATCCTGTACTATCTGGACATAACCGTTAAGAGTCATTAGTTGTGCTGGCACCTGGTTTCAGACACAGAATTGCATAGCTCATAGGTCAGTGCTATAAAAGGATTGGAGTTGCTTGAAGTATCTGACCGCGATTGACTAGAAAACCGAGAATTTTGGCTTGAAACGGAGTAAGCATACGTTACAGAACTAAAGGATTGACAAAAATTATGCATCTGTCCATTGCTTTTGAAGAAGATATGCAAGTCTGAAGAGTAAGGAGATCTCATGTGGTCTAATTTCGGACTAGTAACCTCCTAAACTTGGTCCTGTTATCAAGCGACCGCCATTATGGCTTAGCAGATCCCTCCTCACTTCCTCCGACAGTTTCTGACTCATCCCGAGAATGCATCGGGGGTAAAATATGCACCCAAGTCCCGAAGGTTTATTCCAGTTAGCTTGAAAACTTTAAAGCATCTCTTGTTCCGGTGAGTACTATCCCCAAGTCCTTCTCGCAATTGAACATTTCAAAACAGATAGTATTCATAAAATAGGTATCTATTTAACAACATACTGTACAAAATGACCATTAGCAAAAGGACTGATGGCCAAAAACCGGTGTGGGTGTCTACGTTAACGTATTGGACACTCAGAGAAGAGAGATGAATTGAGAGAGAAAACAGCGATAACTGAATACTGCCAAAATCCTGTAAGAGAGGAAAAACAATGCTTAAATTAACGTCGGCGAAAACCCAGAGGAACAAATCGAACTAAGCTTACATTACGAGGCCGCAACTTGCTGGCGCTCATCATCCAATGTGAGTGCAATATCATCCTTAAGGAATTCAAATAATTTCTCATAAGCCTCCTCGACGTCATCATTCACAATGTGTGCATCGTAGATCAGTTTGCCCTGTGAGCTGTTGGCGAATTCCATATCAACTTTGGCTTGTCGAAGGCGAGAAATAATCTTTTCCTCGGTCTCTGTACCTCGATCACGCAGCCGGCTTTCCAAAACCTCTATCGACGGTGGACCGATGAAAATGAAACGCGCGTTTAATGGTGGCTGAGCGGCATAAATGCTACGGACGCCGTTGGCATCCACGTCCAAAATGCAAATTCGACCACTTTCTAGGACCTAGAAATGAAAGTTGGTAGAAATTAGAAAAGCACATGAAATTAGCTTACTCAATTGGACTGTGGCTCACAATGACACAATGCACACACGTAAAAAGCAAAAGCTGAGTCTGAATTTAGAGCGACAAAAGATGCCAGTAGCGTACATGATACGGGGTATTCCACGAAGAGAACAGAGAACAAAAATTGGGTCGCACTCCAGAAATGAGAAATCGTAACCACTGCTGAGTGGGTCTGGCAAAATAGCGGGGAAGAGTGTGGTCAAACGAGGAACGCGTGCATGGCTGGTGAAAAAGAAGGATAGGGCAAGTCCAGACTCTCGGTTAAAAGGAAACATATAATAGGCAAAGCATTAAGGAAGCACACGAAAAAGCGAACGATTACGATACATTTTCGTGTGTACAAAAAAATACATTAATACACATGACTTACAGAAGTTACTGCCTCACGCGGAGTCCCGTAGTAATTGCCTGCAAACTGAGAGTATTCTAAGAACTTGCCATCAGCAATGTCCTTCAGCATCTCTTCTTCTGAAACAAAGTTATATTCTCTGCCATGAATTTCGCCTGGTCTGGGTTTGCGTGAGGTGTGCGAGACACTGAATGCAAAGCTTTGTGGAAAGTTTTCCATGAGCATCTTGAGAAGAGTACTTTTGCCAGCTCCTGATGGACCACTGAGTACAACGGGCCGAAGACCTGCCATCGTGAAGATTGAGAAGCTCACCCCCGCAAACCCGACGGTGGCGCAAAAGTGAAGGTCGAGAGATGATTGGCAATTTTCCAAGCTAATCAGTGTTGAAGAAGCTCCATCAATATCATTGCTAGTGATTTTAACACGTTCAATCTATTAAGAAAAATGCTGTTAAAGTCAAACAGAACTGCAGTCGCTTAAATGTTTTATTTAAATGCCCATTATTTAGATGACTGTTACGTAAGGAAGGAGGTATTGTTTCGCGTATGCAGAAAACACAACAGGACTAAAATATATGAACAAGTTTTTGACACTTTTACAGTATTCATGTTTGTAATTAGTTCCTTTACGTGGGAGTGGAAGGACGAGATAATTCTGAGTCTCGTACCATTGTATATGTAATATTTTGGAACACGCTTACCTGATCTCAGATCGAAACATGTTCAAAGCTGCTGTAAGGAAAGAGAGGGAATATTAGCTCTGTAGTTGGTGGCCCTGTTAAATTGTGAGCTTCAGAAGTCACGCGCTGCCCAGCATCGGTTTTCGCTCTTGTAATATATACCAATGTGTTTAAGCTTATCTCGATAAGGGCAAGCAGAAAAAGCAATTCGTACATGATTCTAGTTTGCGTAGAGCATGAAGTGACGTCCTCAGGCTGACACTGGTTTTACGTCTCATCGATTCTCTTCCAATTTTCTTTCTTTCTACTAAAACTTCTTCAACTAGGCACCAGTAGATTGTGCAGTAGTAGGAGACTCCTGTGTATAACTTTTTCTGGGTGGCCTGGAGAATAGCCCCTCCTTTAAAATCGATGCCATCTTTGATAAAACGAACACCCGATGGGTAGTTTTGTCATTTTTTCTCTCTATGCTAAGTCTGCTACTAGGCATTCGGTTGTTTTGGAGCAGTTTGCTTAGCCATGAACCCATGGTAACTTATTATGATGTCAGAGGAGTCGTCCGAATCCTCCGGAACTAAGGTAACGTTTAGCTTTCGCTAAAAGTTCCCTTCCACACTCAAGATTATCGTTCCAAACAATTTACCCATTTCATCGGTTCATTACTTTTGTATCGCCCCAAGACTTGCCACCAGGTAGAAGAAGGCATCACGTTGGACAATACTTATGTATCCTACGGTAAGAAGGGATACGGCCTTGAGAGCCTAAGCATACAAGGGCTGGACGAATAACAAAGTAACCATCAGACATCAGGTGGCTACATAAATATAGCACAACTTTTCTGTACTGACTACAACGTTGACCCCAAGGGGAACTGGGACAGATCCTTGCCTCCGCAGTGTCAAAATAAGATAAAGCCGCAAAGAGGAGCTACGCTTCTAGCGCAAAGGATGAAAAACTAAAACCACTATAGTGGCCCAAATCGCATATACAATGAGCAACGAACTTGAAAGAACACGCCACTTGAAGCACGAAATCAATCCGTGTCGTAAGAATTAATTCATGTTGTCTCTGCACAAGTTGGCGACAGAGAAACGTGCACTGAGCCACATTTTACATTTTATCGACGGACGGAAATAATTAGAACGATCGTCCATGAGAACATTTCCTCTTTGAACTAGCTTGGCATATTTAAACAAGTTTAAGTTTCAGGATGAGAATCCAAACATTGCGAGGAAAAAACATCCCACAGTAAAGCATAACCTCCGACCCACAGTGCGAATTGTAGCCATAAAAGCATTGTCATTTCGCGACATTATCTTTTTATAATATGTCAATAGGCTAAAGCATTCATACATGCAGACAGGATTGCACTACACTTCCCGGACGATCCAGAGTCCGCTTACAAGATCTTTTGGTGCAAGTACAAAAACTGTTATAGGAACAAACAGACGCAGTTGGTATGACCGAAGCTGTAATCAAACTTGGAAGGGAAGGGACGTGACAATGCAAGTGTAAAACCAAACGCAGTAGCGATGGACCTAGTGAAGGTTCCGGAGAAAGCTGTGGTAGAGGGTGAAGGCGGGTAGCGGTTTGTCCGCGGGTACCATATGGCCCGCACCACGCACCGTCGAGAAGGTGAGAGTGGTATTGGAGGCCTCCACCAAGAAGCTCTTTGTGTAGCCTCCAATCTGCCTAGTACCGTCCGTAGCGTTAAAAAACCAAGGGTGCCGTGGGACTTTTAGCTTAAAATGAAAGACACGTGTTTTAAAATAAACAAACGTTGGTTTTGAAACAAAAGTAGATTTATTTACTGCACCAGTCAACAGTGAGGTATTTGAAGGATAAATCCAGTGAGGCAGTGAAACGCTTGCTGTATGCATTTTGGGCCTACAGACGATGTAAAAGTACGACAATTGGTGCTTGAAAAGGTTCCAAAGAGCACGATTCTCCGAAAAACACTCAACACGATTTAGCTCAGGAAGTGATAAAATGCTAACAGGCTTTACTAAGCTGATAAGTGAAGCTACAAATGCTCGATGAGTGAAAGGCAATATTTTGAAGAGAAGGAAAAGGGATTGGCAACTTAGGGTAAAACTCACAGGTATTCCCAGATCATTGACAAACCATTCGTCACCAATAGAGTTGCAAGCCATGTCAACGTCGCCATTGAAAATGTGAGTTCGAATCTGTAGGGGGAAGCATTCGCAACTTATTTTCATCGAAGAAAATTAGTAAAACATTTTAAGTTACATCACAATAGCATTTAAAAAGCGATATTAAACCAATATCAAAGGACAAAGGACTAGTTAGTACCACGATCTGCAAGTAAAAGCTAACTCAAAGCCCTTTTTTTCCCCAGTGACGCCCAAGAGGTACGAGAAGCGATAGTAAAAGGACACATGACGATGAGAATAAGGAATAATGGCTGTTTGCTCTCTCCTGTCAAAAGTCTTGAGGCATATTCTAAACGAGTTTGCACCAAGTTCACAGCCAGGTTTAAAATCAGGCATCAAGCAAATCAAAAGGACGAGTTTAGGAGTCAACCCATTAAAATCTCCTATTATTTCACAATAGGCAACTTATCAAAGCACTGCTTTGTTTGCGCTATAAGACTAGAAGAACAATCTTGTCCCCACAGATTCCTCATTAAGTCACAACGTGGTTTGTTAGCATTTAACAAAGAGTGTGAAACAACACAAGGCTAGTAAGACATACCCCCTTGTCCAACAACGTTCGGTACTGTTCACTTAAATCTAAGTAGACACGTTTATATTGAGTGTAGACCTCGTTGTCGCAGGCTGACCACTCCTGGACGCTCGTGGGGATGTTAAGAGCTGAACGAACTTGCGGTAGGTTGAAGTACTCCGTCAGAATGGAGTCATCCGAGCACGAAATCACCAGCCTACTGGAGACGGGAAGCAGAATCCAAGATGAAGCCTAGACATTTATTTCGGGTCAGCGATGGTTAGCAACCGGTAAACTGTACAGTAAGTTGCTCATAATTCCAACAAATTCCTTTCATGGAAATTTTAGACGGTTTTTGCATAAGAGCTAAAGCAGACGTCACCAATTCAAACCCCATCAAAAGCAAGTAGTTATTCTGGCAAAAGAAATGGAAGTAGCGAGAAATACATTAGTTCGAGCAAAGCGGATGAAACCGCCTTTCATTGACTCAAATCCGTTAAATATTGTAAACCCACAGATTCAAATAACGCACTCATTGAGAAAAGTTTCACCGTGTTTCGTTAGAGATCTGAATAAGTTGCCCCTATCCGCCTGCTCCCGAGAAATCCCACCCGACTGACGTGGTTTTACAGGACCATGAGGAAAAGCGTGCATTCTGCATGAAACAAAAAGGAGAAAAGATTTATACAGTCTCAATTTAGTCAAAATTGCTCTGTCCATGTCAAACGACCTTCGTAGCCACTGATCGTATCTCCGGTTGAATCTGGTAAAGATGTCGCGCCAAGAGAACAAGCGGTTGTAAGTTGGAACCTTCTTCACAACCTTCAAGGAGCCATTTTCGGGAACACCACCATCACAAGGAGCGTAGAGATTGTACACATTCAATCCATATGAAAGGATACTGTTTGCACTTTTCACCTGTTATTTGTGTAACAACTATTAATTTCTTTGCTGGCTTAACAAGCAGAGGATTTCACCAGTCACACTTACGGCGTCCTGACATCTAGGCGAACGATTCAAAGTGAACATGCAGCGACCAACCAGCTTACCACCGCAGCAATAATTCACAAGATCTGCCCAAAGACTAAAATTAAAACAATGAAACCTGTTCAACACCTTGGTTAATTTTAAAACGTAAGCTATACATAAAACATCGAAGTTCGTTTTGGACTTGATTAGATTTAAGTAACCCAGCATGTGAAGCCAAAATAAGGGAAATTATCTTCTCTGAGTACTTTCGCACCTCGCGTCGATGAGTGAATGATAGTAGGCGAAGTAGAGGAGTGAGTTATCGTTCAAGGTGTAACTAGTGAGTCCATTGTCCACTGCGATACCCTGCAAGAAATCACAACGAACACTGATTAAATAATGGAGTGGAATTCAAAAACTTCTCCGTTATCTATTTTTATCACAGATTGTAGGTTCAACTTCTGGTTTGCTTGAAGGGGTCTTGACACTTCTCCTCGTGCCAAATTGAAAACACTTCCGGAGACCAATGATGGAGACGCTAACTAACCGGAAACAGTATGTGAGAGGAGATGAGAAATGGCTCCGATATCAGCCGTAAAAATGCATCACCATCATCTCTGTTCGGTGAAATTATGCACGATAGCCGATGAAAATAACTAACAACTCCCCATCAACAATGCTGACAAAGGCAAACGAGCTAGTTCAGGTAATTTGTAGCAAGGAAAGCTCTCCAGAAACATCCTGACAATAATAATCACGACTTTCTATGGCTCCGCAACAAGTGGAAATCCGCGCGACACGAGGTCAGACTCCATTGTTACCTCGTAAGGACGATGACTAAATCGACCATCAATTTTGACACCTTTTGGATAGCAAGGTATTGCAATGGGAATGCATAAATCGACTATTGTAACATAGAACAAACCTTGAGCTCCATTTCAGGGTGGTCGGCAACACGAAGAGCCAAAGTGGGCACGTAGACTCCGCCATAACTCTCTCCAATTATGTAGAAGTCACGACCCTTGAATTCGGGAAACTTCTCAAAGAAGTTGGTCAAAGCAAAGTAATTATTGTCGGCAACCTTGAAAAATAATTTTCAAAAGATTAAGTGCTGGTACCTTCGTTGTGCAGTTGTGTAAGAAAAAGTTGCTCCCTGAAGGGCACTGGCACGATGACTGATTGTTCAACAAGCAATGCTATTGCTGCTCCGCTATACTTTCTGAGGCATAATTCCAAGCGCAAACATTGGCCTTTCAAACTAAACTATATAGTTAAAAAGAACCTACAAATACGAGACTCGAGAACTTAACAAATAAATAATTGTGCTGGGGAGTGTTGGGCACATGCGCTAATGGGTCGAGATAAACTATCCACCCAATGCAAACAATAAACAGAACGACGCTAAAAAGGTTAACTGGTTTACACACTCATACCTTTCTGAAAAGTGAGCGAGATTAGCTAAATGTATAAAACCTGGGAGTTCCCATCCAGTACATTTCAAAGAGACTTTAAAAAGGAGTTTCGTAAATGCACACTACCCATAAGCACGCTACGTTGAATGAAGTTGGCATAAAATTTTGTTCAGAAAAGTGAAAAATCGTGTAAACTTGAGGAATGGTAACTAAAGTTCAACGTCTTTTTTGCGCTAAGACATTTGATTAGGGTTTTATGCACTGAGTAAATATTATCTAACCTACGTACCAAATCATCATCCGTCGTAACGTTGCCGTCGTATGAAAACGAAAATCCTACCCCGGCTGGAGCTTCAAGATAGACAACGTTGGCATACTGAAAGCAAATTCAGAGTAAAAGGCGGTGTTTTTATGAAATCTTACAGCACTATCCTTCGATGGCACAGTATAGTGGCAGTGAATGAAAATGAGGAAGATGGTGCCTCTAGGGGAAATTTGGGTCAAAACTTGAATTCAAGGTAGACGTCAGATGTTCCAGCTTAGTCTTGTACAATAATGAACTGATAAGTTGGAAGGTAACAAAAGACAATGTGCGTGTGGATAATACCATAAACAACTGAACAACTAATCAAACGTGAACACGATCATTAGCATCCATACGGACATATGATCCGTTAAAGCATAGCTTATTGAAATACATATGTTTACATTTGACATTTCAGCTCTAATGGCAACCAAGATGAGTCTATATATATTTGCTTTCTCAGTTAACTGGCAGAAAGTGATGCAAAGCCCCAAAACCGGTGTTGACTCAAGTTCAGTTAGCTAAGGCTAGTTTTCATCGTTCGAATTGTCATACTGACATTTTGGAAGCGCGACTCCAAGATCCAACATCACATGGTAACAGTAAGTGAAGGATTCACCAACCTTGTTCCATGAATACTTATTTGGTTTGAGTTGGTTCCCTTTGCGAACCTAAAAAGGAAATACCGCTTTGATTCGGTAAAAATAGAGGTAGAAATAGCGAAAGAAGTTTGCACTAAAGTTGTTCGATGTAGTAAACAGTACGGTACCCAACAGGCAGACAAATATTATTCGTTGCAGAGAGACAGGTAAAGAAAGAATAAAGAATCTCTTGATAAAGATAGTCCAGACACAGGTAGATGTTTGAATCCATGAGCACAATGAAACCCAAGTGTCATTCGAAGAAGCGCCAAAATTACGACTGTTTGAACATGCTGGGCCCATTGTACAACAGCCAACATTTGAAATGGATTTACTGTTTCATAGTTGAACCACTGTTAAAGTGTGATCGACTGCACGATGACAGAAAAGTCTCCGCGCTTCAGTGAATGAAAGGTCTTATAGCTAGCTATAAAATGGGGAGCCAAAACTTTATCATCAAAAGCAACAAATCCATAAGATACAACTTGAATAAAAAGGAATGCTTTGGGTAAAATAAAGATGCATTTCAAGAAATTAAGGGCCAGTAGATCAAACATCATTCTAGGTGGAAAGTGGAAACTAGATATAAGATATTCGTGAAAAAGTCTGATAAAGTACTTGGTGGAAGAATCAGCAACAAGATTTCCCAAGCAATAAATTTAATTTTTAGGGAATGGACAGAGCAATCACCAATGAGTCGGTAGCTAGGAATGCTGAGAGAAAAACAAAACGTTCGCATCCACAGATCCTTCATGTCAAATCTTAGTTAACAACTAACTTCTGCCCGAATCGAATTGAAAAAAAGCACCTAAAAAGTGTGGGACTCACATGAAAAGGCCCATTTTCAGAGAACATGCCCAAAAGAGAGGAGCAGCCAGGACCCCCATTGAGCCAGAGAACGAGGGGTGCGATAGCAGAATCATTGGCCGCTTCGACAAAAATATAGTGCAATTGGATATTGGGAGATGCACCCTGTAGGTAACCCGAATACATCTCAAAGGTGAGGGAGCTATTGGATCCAGGCAGATGTGTGACTAGATCAGCACTTGGACGACCCCATATCCGTGTCAAAGTCAAGAGTAGTGGAAGCAATAAGCTCGAGTATCCCATTGTTCACCTGAAATAAAGACATATCGCTTCAGAAATGCTGGTAGCGTTGGAGAAGATGAAATGAAATAAGTTATGGTAATATACGTCGGCGATTTTTGCTGGTGAACCACATTTTGGAATGCACAAGCCCGACATACCCTCAGCAGCATAAGAACTTAAATTAATCTGTTTACTAATTAAAAAACTTAATTACCAATTTCGAAGTAGTTTTACCATTGAAATAATCTATGAAGCCACAAAAAAATTGTTAGATACACTACCGCCGACCTGCAATGGGACTCATGTTCGACAAAGAGGCAATGGCCAAAGTGATCGATACCTCTTAACGCCAATTAGACAGACTTAAGCAGTCAACACTCGCACCTGGTGAAACGTTTGTAACTCACTTATGTGTTTACACAACTGCCCAGAAATGAGAATGGGCGATTGTAAGACTAGCGAAATGAGTGCGATACTAAATTCTCCTTTGAGAACTACATTGTTGGACGATGAAGGCATTTTCAATTGGACCACCTTTATTATGCTGCATCAGTTTCTTGAGAATCCAAAATTGTCTATCATTCCACAGGGCTGTCAAAATATCCACAGATTCAATGCTCACCAAAAGATCACAACTTGGTTCCAACTCAACGACTATAAAAAATAGGTACTCCAAGTGAAAAACCTGCATGAAATTTTAAAATAATCGCATGTCCTCCACCTTTACTGACCTAAATATACAAGCACGGGGTCAAATTTTAGCAAAAAAGGATGAAGAAGAGCTTAAAAATGAAGTCAGATGAATAACCTGCCTTCTGTTAAGGCTATCTCGGCTAAAGACAAAACAAACTTATACTAACACCCAAGATATATTGACACATACCTACACAGTCTGGTGCACTTTTCAAGTAATTAAAAAGCCCGCTGGAAGGGATAAACAAAGCCCTGTACCAACCAATTAACGCTCAGATGGCAGCGATTGGTCGGCTTTTTCAGTTAGTTCACTCTAGCACTGAAACTAAAACGGTCTTACCTTTATGACATAAGTAGAACTTCTTGCTAAAGACAAATTGTGGCAAATTAGTAAATGGCGGTTACATGTTGCCTTCAAAGCTTTTTTTTTGCATTTACTTAGAAGAATACAACTTATCAGAAGGGAGGAGGCACTTTGCTTAAGGGATATGTAGACCAACGAAAAGGCTCTCAGTTCCCACTTGTCCTATCTACTTTACCATCTATTATATGGTGAGTTCTTGGCTAGTAAGATTCGATCCAAGCTTACAATATTTATTGTATTCAGCAAAAATCCATTATGAACTGCCTTAAAAGGATCTGATAAAATTGCTCTTAATGTCTAAAAGGAACCCCGTTGAGCCGAAAGGGCAAGTCTCTTCCCTCTCTGTCGGTTTGGACAAATTTGGTGTTAAAGAGAATTTTCAAATTCACCAACACCGCTTACATTGAACCAGCACGTCCTTCAAGCCAGAGTCTCATAAATATGAAACCGACTTCACAAAAAGCTACACACTTCTTGGGCTAACCTGTGCTACTGTTGTCGGCCTTGTTTACCCAATCATCAATTTGCAGTAATTTGCTTGAGTCATCTAAGTGAGAATGTTTTCAATACTCATCTAAGAATGGGTTGTACTATGATACAAACAGGCGGCATTTTCTCATAATCCCGTCTGAGCTATCACTTTCAAACACAACCATAATCAACCTCCAGGGTCGATAAATTTAATACTTTGTTTATTCAGCTACCTGTACGATGGCCGTCTAGCTTCCGCTGGGTGGACCGGCCTTCAGGCCACGCTGAAATTCCACGTATACTCCTTCTGTGTAAATACAAGTCGTTAGTTAAGCCTTAGCATTTCTATTACGGTTTTGGAAGTATCAGAGCTTACCAGTGTACCATCGGCATTGTACCATATTGCCACAATAAGGAGGTAGATGGTCTTGGGGGCTGTACCACCGAAATGACTCATGTGATCAGTTTATTTGGCTTACATTTGGTAAGACTGCAAACGCCACTTCTTGTGGTAAACACTTTGTATGCATAAACAGAACACCTAAATGAGCCAAGTGGATGTACGCCATTTGGCGTGCTCCATCGGACTTACCGCCGCCTATCGAGCCATTCGCACTCCTCCGCCGTTAAAGGATGCAGTCGCCTTGATTCTGCGCATTCTATTAGCGTCCATTATAAAATCTTTTTTCTCAATTGTTTGTTTAAACTGTGTTTTTCATTTCACAGATGCCAACCCAGAAGGCGGCGTGACTTTGTGCCTCCCCCGGATGACATGATCGTTGGGCCAGCTCAGAAGTATCTGGTCCTTCTCCTTAATTTCCAGAGCCTTCGGTCAGTGTTCCGATACCAAGAATTTGGCATGATATAGACTGCACATAAAAAGTATAAATTTTGGAAAAGTAAGAGAGTAAATATTCCATAAGAGTTGACATCGAAGGAGGAACTTTGATCAAATGTGAACACTCACCTGTTCTAATCATTCTGAAGCTTTTACCCTTGCTTTTTAAAACGTTTTTATAATTCCAATTTGTACTCCAACTACTTTTTTGCCTTCTTTTAATGCTCACTAATGGGGGTCCTATCTCGAACCATTTGGATTGCACTTACGCACTAACATTACTTACACAGTCCTGAATCCTGACAAAGTAGTCCATCATTATGGACAAAAATGTCAGTGCAGCTCTCCGAGACTTCTCTAAGGGCGAAGGAAGTCATGATCCTCGAGCAGAGTATGTGTTATCGATGCATGGTGGGATTTGGGCTACTGACGTGTCTCTGAAGCCAGACTAGCCGACGCAAAGAATGAAGATGAGAACCAAGCAGCGAAACGTACAATGCAGGTCCTATTCCTTGATTAGTCCCATCTCTTTGTTCCATTTTGTTAAACTCCAAACTCAGTTGCTAGGGTGAATTCAATGCTGTATGAAAACATCTGCAAGTTCTCATCCAGTTGGTAAGACAAGTGCTCGCAAAGTCACTGGTTCCTTTAGACAGTTCCACTGGCAAAGGAGTTGGCTTCATGAAGTACGGCAACCGCACCGACTATCATGCTTATCCTTCTTAAGGTGCACAAAATTTGGCCTATGGTACAAACGACGGGGTCGAGCATTGTTTTTATCAAGGATTAAGCTTCGTGCTGTTCCATTTTTCGCCTTGATGTTTGCGCTTTCGGACTACTCACTTAAATTTGGTTGGAAATCACCTTTCTAAAATAGAGGTGAAAATTTACTCATACACCTTTTCAGACTCTCCTTTGTGGCTCATCAGCACCGCATCCATTCTTCCAATATGACTTCTTCCTCCTTACATGACATATAAGTGAAAATTAGGATTCACTTTCCACTATCACCAAACAAGCAAGCCATCGCTATTATGAGAACCAAAGAGGTTTTAGTAATAAGTGAATGAAATTAATGCGTTCGCCACACAATAGACCTCTCGGCCATGCCCGCACCTCCAAAGACCTGAATGTTCAGTATCATTTTTCATAATGGAAGCCTCCAGAGGCTACATTCTCGATGCCAGCTTAACTCGTCTTCAGTGTTCATGTCTCAATTAAATCTTCCAAAGTTGTGTGGATTAATTATTTAGTCATGCTCCCTTCGGCGCGTAGCCATCACCCCGAATCGAACGTCCAGGAGGACTAAACAACTCAACGTTAAACAATGTTTGCAGAGGAAGTGACACTAAAAGTATCATCACTGTTATTTTACAATTGTCTCATCCAACTAGTCGAGTATTGCTGCGTCCACCTAAGCTGCAAATGATTCATGCTAGAAGTTGCATGTCTCAGCCCATTTGCCTCGGTCTGCAAGGAATTCTACTCGAAGGTTGCTTTTTCTGTAAACTTTGTTTCGTAAAATTGGGTCATTTTGGTGTGTTGGCTCCACCTGATCGCGAACTTGCGGAGAACTTGTAAAATCGAACCACGCGAAGGTCTTCAGACAGTCTGACTAGAGCGAAATTGTATGAGGACCATGACATTTAAATTCTCTTTGGTTAAAATTGCTTTTTACTAAAAAATTAGTTTGAATAAAAAAATTGCTAATTAAGTTCCCCTAATCTATTTGACAACTCAAATTCCTACCACCGAAAATTAGTTACGGTGGACAAATTAAGGCAACTCTATCGGTTGTCTGT
The DNA here is from genome assembly GCA_900622495.1 of Hydatigera taeniaeformis. NCBI lineage: Eukaryota > Metazoa > Platyhelminthes > Cestoda > Cyclophyllidea > Taeniidae > Hydatigera > Hydatigera taeniaeformis. The sequence continues at coordinate 20,578 of UYWX01020448.1, read as the reverse complement.
CTCTCCCATCCTTGCTTGTCTGCTCAACTTTCTTTTCCTTTGCTCCAATTAAATAAAATTCTTGCGCACACTCTCGAAGGGATTCTTCACCCCAATGAGTTAAAACTCTTCGAGAAGCGGTGGAACTGCGCGTGACTAATCACGAGGCAAGTCTGTGAATTATTAGGTTTTTACAAGAATAGATTGGAAGGTTGAGGCTGATTACTTGGTAGACCGTTGTTGTTGAAAAAACCTAAATGTCGCAGTTTAATACTAAGCGTTTGTTTGTGCTTTAGTACTAGTCGTCAGAAACTGCTTACTTTTCTAGTAAACAGCTCATAAATTTCGTTATAATGCAGTCCTTAAAGAAGTAAAATGGGAACTTTGAACAACTAGCCATGAAAATATCACATGATTTCGGTAAAACCAATTTTCGTCGTCCTAAGATTATATAGCTTGCTGCTGTTCTGTAAAACTATGGCTGTATTTTTTACCACCAATTTGGTGCCATAGCACCTCCGCTGAGAAGACTGACCTCTAAGCCACGCCAGCAGCCCCAGCCCTGCTACACGTCAAATATGCGTCTCATGTTCAAGTGAGTGTCTCGTTCGTCGGAAGCAGTCCTGAGCTACAACACCGATTTTAAAGGTTGCATGGCTTCCCCTCTACCACAGTGTTGTAAGCCTTTTCGAGGAGGAAGGAACGGTACGGCGGGCTAAATATGCCGTTCACCTTGGCTCTGTGGCCCACAGGATATCTACTAACAACGGAGGAGCTAATAGTTGCAAATACAAAGCGTTTAAACAAGGATATCAGTAACGCGAAAACGCCATTTTCCCCCGTAAGTCTCTACTAGCTGGACGGAAGTTAAACAGATTACAGTGAACAGATCTGTAGTGGAATTTATGTAATTGACGTGAAATCCACTTCTTGGAAGACGTGCTCTGTTGGGACCTTCGATGCATCGTACAGATTTCCAATCGATGTTCCAGCGACTGCCAGAGAGAACTCCCGTCCCCAAATTCATTCCTCATTTAATGACGAAACACTGAAGCTAATTTAAAAAAAAATGTATGAAAAACCAATGTCAGACATGATTTGCTCTTAGATTTTTCCTTACAGACCTGACTAAATTGCAGTGACTGACGCAGCGTCTTGACCAGAGCACCAGGAATTACGCTCGAAGAAGGAGGTTAAATATAGGTTTCGGTAATCAGACCGATTTTGAAAATCCGGTGACCTCAAAACACACAAATAGTTTCAAGCCATAACTAATGGTGAATGTCCATATTTTGTCCAAGCACAATCTGCTTTCCCTCGGACAAAGATTAAGAGGCCGCGGAAATTCACGTGTCTCACCGAAATTACCTGCCTTATACGTGTAGGGCAGACATAAAATTTGACTGGACACTACATTTTAGACCGAACTAAGGCGCATAAAGTAGGCGACTAAAATACTTAAAAGCTCAAACGGTTGTGATGGAATTTATGTAATCTAGGCTCGAAAAAAGTTATGTAAACAAAATTTGCGCAAAATAAAATTAGAGGTTACGCTTCTATCGGCAAATCTTCCATTCCTAGGTCACGCAAGCCATCGTCATCTTGTGGTTTAAACTCTGTAAGCATGGCGCTAGATTCTGCGACTCCCTTTCCACCTCGACGAGCCTCACCAAGTGGAAAACAGACTCCGAGTAACCTTCACCTTTGATAATCTGCTAATCTCTGCTCCACCATGCAACCAAGTGTGGTCTTCTCCACACCAAACCCGAAAAAAAAATGAAGACATGTTAATTCACCTTATGCAGTGGAATGCTCTCATGCCTGGATAAAGTATTTATGAGTTAAGCACGCTCTAAGGGTTGAATAGCTCCAATTAAAAGAACACCTCTTTTTTTAAAAAAAACAGTCCTCTTTTTGTTTTAATTTTTAAATCACGACTGGATACATTGCCTCAACTAACAAGGTAAGAGTTAGTTGGCAAAATGCCGTGTTTATTGCAAACAAAGGGGTTCACAAAGACTGCAAAAAAATTCTTAATGAGCTTGTAGAACAGTAAAATTCAAAACAGCAGGTGCAGTAAAGGAATTTCACTTATGGAGCAGTTTAAGCACTAAAATTGCCATTTTGTGACTAACTTGGCATTTAGCGTGATGCTTTTTTGTTGAGATGATGCAGCGAAAGTGTGACAATTGGCCTCCCCTGTCACTGAGTTGCAAATAGGTAGGGACGAAAAATCTTACGGATTTGAAGAGTCAACACAGCCATCGGGGGTAGCAAAGCCATTGAATTGCCCGAAGTATTTGCGCTGGCTTTCATTTAGACTCCAGCTTAAGACGAGGAGCCACGTCAAGGCACTGCGTGGTGAGCCACATAAGTCACTTTTAGTGGAATGCAACGCATTGGCACTGACCTCGATTAATCGTGATTCAAAGTTTAATCATCATTGATGGACTATCAACGGAAAGAGTCAAGTGCGTGCTGACCAATGCCCTTTTGGATGCCAGGGTGCAAATTTCAACCAAGCAAAAGTCCACATTCAGATGTCACATTTGCTATCAGAAGAAAGAGTTACACTTTGCAATAGAGTCCCAAAAATGTGGCTGTAGATTGCTAAAACTTCATAGCATATGTTAGAAGACATAGCAGACAATAAAACACGAGTAGTGGGACAGAAAGGAGTGAAATGGGCTCCCGGCTTGGCCCAAAGGCCAGCCCAGACAGCTGAAAACAGACGGCCAATAAAGTGACGGCCACATCGAACAAACAAAGTTTTGCAATGGTTAATCACTGAAATCATCACTTAATTGATTTGCATGCTCCCCTTCAATTCTTCGTCCAAGTCTGTTAAAAATCTTGTCGAAAAGTACTTCATCAAACCCAAAGGCAGTCGTTTCTCCTGAATCGGGGTAATGCTGCTTCAACATGAAAAAGTGTCATCTTTTAACGGCCTCGAGGTGTCGCCTTAAGGAGCCCGATGAGACTCGCTTTCATGCTCCTTAGCTTTTTAGCTGTAAGTAGCAAAATAAACTGTTGGGGAAATGTATTTTGCCTAACATATTTTCGCGCAGGAAGCACCTATTTTTTCAGTTGTTACGCTGTTTAGTGAAGTTCACTTGGAGTTTTACAGTCGACTCGAGGACGGTTGGCTCTCGCAGCTTAACACTGCTTTGGCCTATCCTGCTGGTACACTTCACTTTTCATGCAGTTAAAAGTGGTAAAAAAGTTAATTTAGCAAGGCAGTCAGTTGCAACAACCGGAGACACATTTTATCTGCCAACTTTTGTGTGATAGTTAAAGGAAAGATGTGAAAAAGGTGAGTTTTGGCCCATTTTTTCACAGACAGCAACATAATGATGCGCAGAGGAAGGCAGAACTAAAGAACGGCAGACACAGAAAGTCGCTGATGAATTGTTGAGTAAAATGCACTTTTAAAGAAGTATAGCTCATGCCTTCTCTTTAAAATGGGAGGTAACATGTGGCTTTCGTGCAAAAAATGGACTTTCCAGGCTTTGGATAGGTGAAGCGTTGTAACAAATCCCCATTGTCGCACCGAAATTGGGGCTTAATTGTACCAAAATAACATAATTTGGTGGTGATGAGTGCGCTCTCAAAATGCGACACCCTTGGGAAAAGCACGGGCACAGGCCTAGGAATGGGGAAAAGCGAGCCCAAGGACAACACATCTCAAGTGGAAAGCATAAATTGTTTGTTTACAAAACCCCTTTTTCGACTTGGACTGGTAACCAGGAGCACAATTTTACTCCGGATTTGGTGAAGCTACTTGAACCGTATTTTATGGCTGCGAATATCATCTGGTGCCTCCCGTTAATTTTAATTTAACATTTTGAGTTACGCGTAAATTAGGTCCGAGTTTGTTGTTACGCCTGTCTTTTGACCTAGTCAATCGTTCAGTCCTGTAATGAGTCAAAATTTTATTTATTTGTAAAATGCCAGTTGCAGGCCTAAGGTCAGTCTATTAGCGTTTTGATACAGCAAAGGCTGTTTGGTCAGTGGCGACATTCGCTGCTATGGCAGCCGGCACCAACCGATCGAAACTTCAACCCTTTTGAGGTCATATAAATTTAACATAACATCAGCCCGACTTTACCGACGTGCTACATTAAAACAGTCAACAGTAACGTTTGATGCGGTGAAAGAGTGTTACATCAAACAGTAATGATGGTGTTTTATCGGAATACCTTTCCGCACACCCCACAATAGTTACTTTTGTAGCTGATAGATTATCTAAACTTCGTTCCTGTTCACCAAAGCTTGAATGCGCCATTCCTTTTGAAAGGCGTAAATGTGCATCACATTCGTTTTAGAAAAGTTAATTGGCACCTCCTAAAATCTGGTTATAATACTGGAAATAATTAGCTGGAAAAACTTTAACTCCCACAAACTAGGAGATCCCGCTTAACCATATTGGATTGACTAGAAGCAAATATTGGGTACCCTCGAGGATACCGCTGCTCCCTGATTGCCACATTTAATATGTGGAATGAAATTGCAAACCTGATTAATGAAACGGGAGTTAAGGCAGTCACCATCTGTGCACATTGAGTCCTTTAAATTATGTTCCACTAAAGCGATTCCCTCAAATAACAGTCAGATGTGTATAAATAAAAAAAAAATTAAGATTATGATGATAAGAAAAATCACACCTGTCAACTGGCGGCTTCACGCAACTCGTAGGTCGACCGACAAGTGTCCCTAGGGCTGCATCACACGGCTTGGGCACTGACCCGCACCACCACCAATGATGCCTTTGCGGATGCTGCCGGTGCTGCCTAATCGATGATTAATGCAGGTTCCCTTCTTTCCCAAGGCTGCTTCCTCTTTCCTAGCATCATCACCTCCACCTCCGCCATCATCTACACTGCCATCATGTACGCACGCGTGTGGTCGAATCAGATGCACCTGTTGCGTGCGCCTCCGCGCGCAAACCTGAGCTTCTGATTGGCTCTGAACGTGGTCAATGAGGTTGGTTAGGTCTGGTCTTACTTCATAAATACACGTGAATCGTGCTCGGTGCAGTGTAGGTTATTTTGTTTTTTGGAATTTTCCTGTAATTTTTTCAATATTACTGAATCGCTGTCGCTCCTCACGTCCTATGCCCTGAGTGTTTGAGGTTTTGGATTTTAAAGAGCATGATGTCAGGAGAGGTCTTTTTAATTTGGTCTCTAAATTCGTTCGGTCTTTAGAGGAGTTATTTTTATGCATTTGATAAAAGGCATACAAAGTCGTGTTATATGTGTGAAAAGTAAAGCTCTCCTAGTTGATAAGGTAACTTCATTTCCGTGTATCTTGGGAAACTGGAAAATCGGTGGAGCCTTGGTTGCACTTCTTAATACATCTACCCTCGAAAAAATGTAGTTTTATGTGACCCCTTTGTCAGATACCCACTGGTCTCCTTAAGTTTTGCAGAGACATATTTATTGAACGCTTTCCTTAAACAATCTCGGCCTATGTTGAGCCCTCGAAAAGAGTCCTTCATTTATACCAAAATCAACCTTAGTCTGCATGTTTAAGACTCCCCTTTAACTATTATCTTATGCTCGCAGTCTGAGGTCCTTCTAGTTTAGATGGTGGGGCATGTATGCCGACTGAGCAGTTATAATACATGGATGCACTGCTGTTAGAGGAATTTTCGAAGCCAAGCCCAATGCCATCTGACAGTGACCAGCCACAGCGAGAGCTTTGCCTAACACAGCTCACTTGAGGACAATCTTGTGTTTTGACCATGACTTTGGTTGGATTTTTGCCTTAAAATAATCGTCAGCTAGGGATAGCTTGATTCTTTCGCACAACATCGCCAAAGCCATCGTTTAGTAATGTTTTAGGCAAAAAGTAAGATCTATTTTGGGTAAAGATAATCGCACATGTCTATAGCATTCTCGGTTAGCATAAACATTCGCTTTATAAGATGGCTCAGGACATCGGCAAATAAGGTTGTTACCTTGGTCATTGAAATCTGGTAGAGGGTCAGCAAGTGGGTTTCGATTTCAGTGGAACTGCTAGTAACAGAGGTGTCTATCAAAGTCTCTTTACAACGCAGTTATGTACGTCCTTCGGACAGCGGAATGAGACTCTTCGAGCCACTGAAATGCAAGCCTTTGGGGAGCAAGAAAGGCCAACCGTAGAATGTTGTCCAACCGCAGTGATGGAAATTCAACCAACCAGTGGATGAGGAGGAGGCTTCAGCTACAAGTGGCTCTGTTTAGTGGGCGAATAAATTTTCTCACCCTTTATTACGTCGTTGATGCTGATGTTAGTTGACGCACGAGTAGATTGGCATGGAAGACCACTTAAAATAGTCGCACAAGCCCACCATTCATCTTGAAGGTGTAGCCGTTATCACACCGTTCCGAAGTCCACTACCCCATTTGCATTTCCTCATCCATACCGGTGTTTAGAACTGCGCACTGAAATAATTGTGCAAAACATTTCTGGTTGCCTAAGTTGACGTTTAAACTGGTTTTGACGTTGCTAACCCAATTACCGCATTCCTGAGAGGTGATTTATTTTAAATGTGATGACTGGAGTTTACTGAATCTGAAGAGAATTTGGCTACGCTGCGCTTCATTGACGGTATCAGGTAAGCTATATGACAACGCCTTTCCCCAAGTTCTTCACGGTAGTAGCAGATCGAAGTGCTCCAACAAAGCATTATACATCCAAACCACTAACCAACTTAATGATGGTATACGAACCGAGAAAACTCTGACAATATTTAAATCTAAACATATTTTGCGTTTTAAAATGCACACTTTAATCCATTACTTTCATTGGTAATTTTGTGCGAAACTTGGAGCTCTTAAAGGGATTTTGTTCTCTCCAGCTATCTGAGGGGTTCGATGCTTGATGCCTCGTAACAGCTCCAGCATTTTGCACGACATTTTCACGACCTTACAAGTATTTTAACTCATTGGTGCTGACTTCTCTGACCAAAGTTCGCTTTTAGCCAACAAAATGCCATCAATAGAGACGGTGGACATCTATGATCTTCTCTTTGACTACGCTCGAAAGTTCCCGTTCAATGAGAAGGTGAAAAAGCGCATTGATTTTGATAAACTGGACGCCTCTTGCGTAGTGGAGGCAAAACTCCGAATTCGCAATCTCGCCTCACACCACGAAGAGAATGCCTGTCCCACCTCTACCGCCATGAGCGCCCGTCCTCGCACCTGCATCATCTTCTCATCTACCTTTGACAATTCCACCTCGTCCGAACAGACACATAGCCTGCGAGCTGAGAAGCGTACCACTGCAACGTGTCGTCTGCAGCTCACAAAAACAGTTACGCGTAATGGGAACATTAGTCTGCAGATCTCTCCGCCCAACACCATGATCCAAGCCAATGGAGGTTTCTCAAGGGAGAAGACCATCACGTCTGAAAAGGAGGAGGTGATGGAGGAGGAGCTTTGCTGGTCTCTTGACACCCAGGTTAGTCAGACGCTGGGTTTTTTGACATTCTGATCAACCGTTACTAAAGTGATTGACTGGAAGAGAACCTAGGAATCGAGAAGAGTTAGGCGAACTTGTAGTATGCATACAACATCGCATGAGGAGATAGCTATACCCATCGTGGCACACTACAATCTGAGGTTGTTTAGGTACTTTCCATTACCGGTAAAAGGTTTGCTCATTTGCATCCATTAGCGCCAAGTGCCGTCCCACTAATAAACGCTCACTTCGTTCTAAAGGGTGGCAAAAGGCTTTTTATAGTGCAGCATTAATGTAGCCAATGGAGTGAGTGTTTGAAAGCCTTTGACATGCAAACTTAATCTTTTTATATACACAAACTGAATTATATTGTCCTTGAAGGGAGAAGTTTCCTTTTCCTTTCCAAAATGTTGTTATGCTTCCAGACAGTGCTACTGAAATGCTGCTGACACTTTGTATTCAAAGATCTTGATGATCTAAATGATGGCTGTAGGTGACTTTTGACTCAAATTGTGTCAAAATTAGTCAAGTATAATCATGTTTTATTTAAAAAAATGTGCAATCGAACTTTTGTTAGGAGTAAAATTAAGGCCTTTGTTTTCATACCGACTGAACAGCCGCCCGACAACCAATTTTTAGAGGTTAAAGCCGCTGCTACTCGGAAGACGGAGGAATTCACTGCTTACAGCTACACCGCATTGCGAGAGCCTCCTTTCCAACACATCATTGTGCACAAGTTGGACTGCAGTTGTTGTTAAGCATTTTTTATGCATTCAAGCAATTAATTGGGTGGACATCCGTGCAGCCAGATAAGATTCCCTTAGTCACTTCCGTGCAGAGCATCTCACATTTGCCAGCTTGCAGCTCAACCCTTGGGATTGGTGTGCCATATTTAAATTAATGCTAACCGTCTAATTTTGTGGAATGTACGCCCCCCAACTTCTTGGCGCGTTCCCATTGGGTTGTGAGGTTGTTTGCCCCATTCCTCGACTCAAACCCTTGCAAATACCTCTGCGTGACTCCTAATCGTTTTGGATTACTCAAAATATTTTGTGCCAGCACTGAGCGGATAAATTAGTCAAAACTTTTTTTAAATATGGAGTTGAATGCTTGCTTAAGGAAGTTGTCATATCGTTGACGGGTGTTCCACCTGTTGCCACCAATATGGTGGATGAAGTTTGGTAAAAAATTGCCCAACAAAGCCAATTTGCTAGCTTTTCGTTAACAACTTTACGGATGCTCCCGAAAGTTGTCTTTTGCTGATCTCTGTTTACCATGTTTACAAAAGTTTTGGTACCTTAAAGATTTTAGGAGGCGGGGGAGGAAGAGGGCGTCCGGATGATGCATTATTATTCAGTGAATTTTTAATTTACGCATCCCTCGTGAAATGTGTGAGCATTCTGATTCACTCCAAATTCTCCACCTACACTCACTAAAACTATTATCTCCTGCTTGTTTGACTCTGGATTGAAGGTGGAAATTTCTGAAAATGCAAACACAATCGGACTGTTCAGAGTACATTCAGTCTGAAAGAAGTTGACATAAGCTATCTCTGCAATAACCACCTCTTCTAATCTCATATCTGCAGAATGATGCTTCTCTTTCACACTAAAACAAGGTGTTTTGGCTGTCCACTGACTGAATTTCACCCTTTTGGCAATCGTTGTGGCCTCCTGCCTCTGCGACTGGAGCTGCAGCAGTAAATCCGTGCCATGGCCAATTTGCATTTTCGTAGTGTCACGGTAACGACCTCCCTCATTAGGAATTCACACCGAATGGCGTGGAAGTCTCTTAAGTCAGGCCTTAATTAAAGGATTAGAAGCATTGTTTATGATGTCAAGACTTCCCTTACCTCTGCAGCATTAGTTATTGCAAGGACTCAGCACCACCTTGAAGCCATCTTTCCGCCTTTTTTAAGTAATAAAGACAGGATTAAAAAGGTTCAACTGCAAATTAACTGGCAGTGGAGTTGGCTTTTGCGCACAATAAGGACACCAATGCGGTCAATTGCGCGTGGTAGTTGATTAGAGGGATACGAATTTTACAGAGTTCCGAAACATATGTTAGAAGCGCACCGATAATTATGACTTGTACCACATGCATGCCTAAATATTCCCATTCCTACGCATCAGTTTGACCAAATCTTTGTTCCCTCCGCCTTAGCTCAAAGGGCTCAGAAAGCATTCCTTGACATTTGGCACAGAATGTCGAATTAAGACACTAGGACGTCATGCCTTTTGCCAAAACTAAACTAAGTAGAAACGCACTCAAAGGGACGATAGTACGTGAGAATTAGTGTTGTCCATTCTCTAGTTATTTACAAGTATTTGTCTCTTTTATTTTGCTTAAAACGTCCATAATTTAACTGCTTAGATTTGGTTACCATATGCATTAGCCCTACCACTTGTCTGATCATCTCTGAGGCATTTAGGCACTTACATATTTGCCTCTCATGAAATAAGTAAAGAGTCATCGCTTCTCATAATCAGCTCGACCATTTCCACGGCATATGGTAGACTGCAGCATCTGCCATCATATACGCCTCTAAAGCATTGTTACACACTGACTGTGTGTTCAGCACGGTAGTGACTTCAACATCCCCTTGTTGCCTAAGTCTCGTTGCTTTGAAATTGGTATTATCGACAATGAACTTACGTCTTGCCCCAACTTTATTCATGATTTCCACAACTCCATAATTTACAATCGGAAATGCTCGATCTAATTACAGCACTCAACTCAAGATCCAAGTGACGAAGAGTCATGAGTCAAAATTTATGTTAGACCTCAAAGACATTCTCATCACTCATTCCATTTACGCCCAAAGTATCTGCATTACGAGGCGTGGAATTGAGTGCTCATGGTTAAAATTGGCAGAGGACAGTAGTTGGAAAGGATTGGTCGAAATAACAATGTGCGTTGGCTAGAAAGATTCCTGTCATGGCAACGTGAATTTGAGGGAAACCAGCTCCGCTCGTTTATGTGATTGGCGCGTTCACTAATCGAGCCTCGCATTTCATTGGCTCTCCGTCAGAACGACCCGTTTTAACGCAGTGACGCGAACCTGGTACTTGCCCAGTTTTACAAAGTGTCTAATGAAATGTGATCGGAGAGGACTTCATGAAATGCTTTATATCTACGATCTGGTACTTTTTTACAGCTAAATATGAGTTCGGCAAATAATTGTTACATTCATGCTTGACAAAAATGAAGCGATTGCAGCTCTCTTATCCTTAAAGTATTGTTGCCAAAAAATTTGTCCTTGTCAGCAATAATAACCACGGTATTAGTGCAAAGCTACACAATTGATGCGCCCTAATGAGGGGTTTGGATGCAATGATTTAGCTGCCTAGACACTTTGAAATGTTCGCACCCGCAAGGTGACTTTAAAACCGATCATGAAACCTATTTGCGAACGTTGAGCTTATCATGCTTTTGGAATCTCAGATCCAAACAACAAAAGTCCAGAGAATGGAAGGACAAAATTGCAGGCTACTATGTCAGTTTTTTTAGCAGAACAGATTGTATTTTTGTGACAATTGCGGAGTAGCTATCTATGCTGTCATCTTTTTCGCAAACTGAAAGCCTAATGGATTCATCCGTGCATTCACAGCAGGTACACAGTCCCGTAAAACATTGATAAGATCTCTTTTTTGGGAATAGTTGCTGCCATTAGCGAAAATCTCGTGTGCGACTCCAGTCACTACAAAATGGCTTTTTACGCCAAAGGTAAAAACGCTTATGGGTCAGCGCTTTCAGCTGAATAAGCGTTGCTGACGAAGTGGGTCGAACATCGGACTCTAACACAATAACACCAATGCCATTTGTTGTCTCACCTTCGGGTTATTTGACGCCAACCGCTGTCCAAAGTTCATTTCGAAGTGGCTGTGCTGCGCTATCTTGGGTCAAGCTAGGCATTTTACGAAACATTTATGTTTTGATAAACATCTTGTTACATGTCTTTTAAAAGGCTTCTTATTCTGCGAACATTGCTAAATGATAGACATACAACTGTAGCTCTAGGTAACATGGCTTTTAGAATGCGTTAGTAGTAAAATTGAGTAAAATTGGAAAGTGAGGTACTATTAAGTTCATTTGCACTGTCGTAAGGTTAATTCCGTCTGAGCAATGCATCTGTCAGGGCCTAGTTATATGTCCGTGATTATTCTTACATGTTTAAACAAAGAGTCATGCGCCTTGTAATTGTCAGTTCGAATTCATCTTGTACCCGAGGTTTCATTAGTTATGTTGTCCAAACTGATATCACTGCACATGCTGCAAAATAAGCGTTTCCCAATGTAGAGAATGAGCTTTAAGTTTCAAATATTGTTTACTCAAACCAATTCAAACAGGTTTTTCTAAAGTAGGTTTAGTTTAAAAAATCTCAGGTCTGGAGACAATTTTGCACGACTAAAAATAGTTCCTACTGATATGCAATTAAATAGAGTGTTTTAAACCCATTTTAAAGGTTGTAATTCAACCCGGTCATCGGACGAAAGCTGATTTTGTTATCACTGAGGGAAGTTACAGTGGTACGTTCAAGGTCGATACAGTGTTCGAGGGCAAGATATCTGTAATTCTTCGGAACAAACGTAAACAACCGGTCACAATGCTCAACATTGACGATATGAGAGTTTTCCTGAAGCCGGAGATGGGCTTCAGACCTGTGCCAAACGGGAAGCCGGGATCGGTGGTGTTCACAAATGAGGGAATTTGCAACTGCAGCTACGGCATCGAACAGCACGTAGAATTACGGGAAGAGAAGCTCTAAATTTGACGAGTATCAAATTAATTTCTTAATTTTCAAAGTTTTGGTGCAATAAAAGGGCCTATTGTTGTGTTTGTGCTCCCCACTAAATCCAATAATAACAAATTGGTAAAGGAAGTGGATCTTTTTGTATTATTGTACACATAAAAATACATAATTCATGAAGCAACTAACTTAGCGTTTTGATCGTAAATAAGATTTGCTGTTTATGATTCTACTCAAGTGTCAGTCATACTAAGTCAGAAAAGACGTATTAGCTTTCATCTAGTCAACAGAACTTGGTAACCCACGAATGTTCCCATTGTTATTACCACTAATAGCATTTATTATGGTAGGGTTTCGTAAGCTGTAGATGTATTAGCTGCGTGAATGACTTTGCAACATCCCGATGCCTTCCATTAGGTACCAGAAAGGCTGAAATCTTGTATTCAAAGAGAAAGGAAAAGAGATTGGGCTTTAACGTGGCCTGATTGCATGCCCATGCAGGAAGGAGTGCGACAAAAAATAAAGCTACCGCAAGTCATATAGGTATTCAAATAAGCAAGATGTTGCGGCTTTGCTCTACACAATATTTCATTTCTCCATGTGGCACAAAATTTAGCTCAACTGATAACTTTCCTTCTTTTCAGCATCATATTTGTATGTGCCATGTCTTGCTCCTGGTGTTCTGGGTGTCGAGGAGGCTGCATATGTTTAAACAGGCTAGTACAATGCTAATATGGCGAAATTACATCAAGCTTAACTGATAGAGAAAGGTAATTACAATGCTTTGGTTATGTGGCCACCTGATGCCTGGTAGTTGCGTGGCCTTCGGGCCATGCTAGGACTCAATCCCTTCTACCCTCTTAAAATGTATGCGTTCAGCTCAGCCTAATGCCTTCTTCTCGGTAGTAGGAAGTCTCAGAGGGCTACACTAGCAACAACGGTAAGCAAGCCTGACATTTTTTACTACTTCTATTCCACCACCCAATATCTGTGACGTATATCAACGGTGCAGAGGAGCTGCATATGCTGGAGTTAGAAGATACTCTAAACCCTTCATAGCAGAAGGGTTGAAAATGATTTTTTTTTTGCGTTTAGCTTCATTTTATCTCCTTGTTCCACCGATAAGATAGCTACAACTTAAGCGACACTGCCGTAAACAATCTGGAAACGTTTCATATTGGAGATCTTTACTAAATACTCGGATAGATGGTATTGTAGCGCCCCGAGACTCCCCATCGAGTGGAAGAAGGCAGTAAGTTGGATAAATGTATTGGTTGGATAAATGTATTCCGAAGAGGACAGAGCAAATGAGCCTGAGCATGGTCTGGAGACCAGCCCACGTGTACGAGGGCCAGACAAATCCTAAAGCGACCACGTAACGTCAGGTAGTCACATGACTAAAGCATCACAGGTATAGATGATGCCACGGCAAATCCTTTTGCATATGAAGCTGTTTGAGTCCGATTTCCGTGTTGAACATCTGCTTTAAACCAGTGTTCCGACGTCTAGTCGTAAACACAATCTACAACCAACAAAAATGTCACACGAATTCTTACTCTCAAAACTATAAGCAACTCCAGCTTCAATTGAAGCTGCTGAGAAGGCCAAGCACACTACAATAGCGTCACGACAACTGATGACTGGTGCGCATGGCTCGTGGGTGGATACTTGCAGCACTGGATATATTGTAGGGGCTGGTGTGGAAGGTGCGCAGATAGTAGCCAGAGATCGATGCTCTAAAAATAGAAGGTAGCAGTGCAATACTTTATTTATGTGATCACCTGATGTCTGGCTGTGACTTAGTTACTCGTCGTACCCATATACTCGTGGGCTGGCCTTCGAATGAGGTAAATGTTTAGTTCCACCTTATCCTCCTGAAATGCATGTGAACAGACCATCTTAGTCCTTTCTTTTACATAATGGAGTGTCGGAAGTCTACGATGATTGTACGAGACGCCTACAGTGCTTACAATTAATAGAGACAGCTTCAAGATCACAATTAAGAGCTTTAGACCATTGATCAACTAAGTATCCAGCCTAATGACATGATTTTGAATAAAAGCCAATATGCAACTTAAAGAAAGATTAGCTGGCTCATACATTTGAGCCTATAAAGTCGTCTTCTCGAACAGTACATTATGGGGTCACAGCACGTTGTACTGCACAATGGCATTTTTACTAATCAAATGTGATACTTGGGAGGTTATCGACTTTTACTCTTGCCTTTGTTTTACTAACTTCACGCCTTTAAGAGCCAATCGTCTCTTTACTTTCGTGTCGTGGGTATATTCCCTACTCGTTGATCACTTCCCACTTTTTTAGTTTTGTGCACGCGTAATGGTCTCTAACGGTGATGTTTGTGCTGAAGGTCCATCCTTGCCAAAGATGGATTTTATGGCTCTGTCAAATCTTGCTGAACAATTCGTTCTTCAATATTATACTGTTATGAACAAGTGCCCAGAACTTCTTCACAGATTTTACGGTGAGGACTCTACTTTAATCTATGAGAGTCCACCTATATGCGGGCAAACGGAGATACATAATGCTTTCTTAAAACTGAAACTGAGGGATACCCATGTTACAATATTGAGGGTAGATGCCTTGAAGGCCTGCAACAACTCGGCCCTTATTCAGGTACTAAGTATGTAGATTGTCGTGAATTTCATTAAGATATCCGGCGAACTTAGTGTCTCAAATGGGCCATTTCGTCGTTTTTTGCGTAGTTTTACATTACTTGAGAAGAACCCGCAGGACTTTTATGTCCTAAGTGACATATTGCGTTTTCAGGATCGAGTCTACATTCATGAGGGTGGAGAGGCAAGGTCCACTCCAGGTAGGCTCTACTTTTGCTATCTATTCTTAGATTCTGCACCTGCAGAAGCAAAGGAACGTATAAAGGCTGCTTCAGAGAAATCTGCGACAAAGGTTTCCAATGGTGCTGCTCAAGAACAAAAACGTCAAGTTCACGAGAAACGATCTGAGGCACCTCCAGCTGCTGACCAAGTGTCTGAACCAAGGAGGGTAGAAACACCAATCCCTCCATGCACTCAGACCCCGAAACCTCCGGCTGAGGTTCCTCCTCAAAAGGTAGTTGAGAAACAGAGCGCAGCGCCGGTGGTACAGTCTCAGCAGGTACCACCACCGCCGCCGCCACCACTGCCACAACAACAATCATTGCCAGCGGGGGAAGCACGACAGCAGCCTGTCACGCAGCAGCCAGTTTCGACTGCACCGTTAAGCTGGGCTCAGAGGGCTTCCGGGAATATAGGTTCTGTTCCAACCTCTTCTGTGGTCACTCACCGACCTCAGCCTCAAGTTGCAAAACCAGCACCAGCGGAGCATCCAGCTGCCAGCACTCTACCTGGCAGTGCACCCAAAGTTGGAATACCCAAACAGTATGTAAAATTAATGCTCTCTTCTCTGACTCTTCTTTTTTATAGGATGCGTACCGGAGGCCGTCCACATCAAGCAGACATCCGCAGAGACTCAAACGGCGATCGCAGTGATGTGAGTTTGCGACAAATTCGTTGTTGAAATTATGCGATTTCTAAGTTGTTTACCGTGGGGATCTGGAAAGGAACTTTCACTTAATTTGGGAGGAACTTTTTTGGCAAATGTTGGTTTTTATTGCAGGCTTTGTGTTTTACAGTTAGTTGTCTTTCACATGACCCAACAAATAAGCTTTCTAAACTTGCATCTGTTCCCATTTCGATGCAGTTACAAATGTTACAAGGTTTTTGGGCTTATCTGATTGACAGTTTCCAGACTGGCATCTACTTCCGCGATGAACTTTTATTCTAGTACTCACAGGGTCAACAATCCCAGCAACAGCAATTTCAGCACCAACAACAGCCACGTGGTGGATTTGTTCAGTCGGGAGGTACACGTGAAGGCATGAGGAATAGTGGAGGCGGTGCGGGTCGCGGAAATCGCGGGTCTGGAATTGCTCGTGGTGGTGGTGGGAATCGTGGTTCAATCAACCAAACTCCAAGGCGCTAATTCGTGCGTTTGTGTTTGCGCACTTAGTTTTCTTGGAATTCATATTCTCGCTCTGTCTCTCATCTCCTTGTCCATCAATTTCATCCTGTCATTGTCACTCTTTTCTACGATTCCATTTGTGAACATATGGACCTCCATTCATCCCCGTTCTGTTCCTTTTGCATTTATGAAGGAGAGACTCTGCCTCGTTGCGGCTTTTATTTTTTAGATGGCTGTTAAAGGAAAGGGATTGTTCGTAATGGATGATTTGTTTCATCCTCTCTGATCTCTGATGTAAGAGGTGTTGAGGCAGCTTTTGGTTGTTTTTTTTTTTATGAATGAAGGTAAATATAAGTGATTGGTATGGTGTCTTAATGGGCCGGAAAATTCAGGACACTAAAGTGGCTTGGACTTTCTTGATTCTTGCGGTGTTCTAGATGTCGGGTAAGCGACCGTGGGACAGGGCATTGTTTTGTTTGCCTAGACATGGTCTAGCTGCTAAAATTGGTCTGATGTTGGACTTGCTGGTCTCTAACCTTGTGCATTTGGCCTTGTGATAGCTGAGCCCAAAGATCATGGAAAATTGCGATTGAGATTGGGGGAATGCGTACTCGGGGTCCTTGACGCGGTAGGTGGCCTGGATGTCATTGCTTAGCGGCTGCTAAGATCGTTTTCGACTCAGCTGCAATTGGGTTGTACCAATTAGTAAATGGAAGAGAAAAGAGGAGGATGCCACACAATTGACTTGGTAAACCTCTTAACGGGCTCGATCTAACTGTGCCTTGTGCCTTAGAGGTGTTTATAGGTCCTTTATTCAAGTTATTCACCAAGGGCTTCCGCTGCCGATATTTTGTATAGTTTTGGGGAGGCTCCGCGCAAATTTGTGGATCTCGTGCGTCATGTGGCAAGCTTTGGTTCAAGCTCTAACCATTGAAAGGCCACTAGAGCATATTTGGATCTGCATCGCGGCAAAACCACGGGTAGGGATGCTTCCAGCAATTAGGATGTGGATCAGTGATATGCAAGTAGTGGGGCAAAGGCATTCACAGCCTTCATCAGCCTGCTTTGTAATAATGGGCTCTTATGAATTCCATTTTATTCATCTGCAATAACTAACTTTGGTGTACAATCTCAACCCGAATATTGTAGCTGCTGATGTATTTCCGAAGTTCAACCAATTTTTTGTGCTAGGTCGTCATACAATTGAATCGTTCTATGTTTAAGAGAGACTGAGAGTGCCATGGTACAGGGGAGCAACAGCCTCAACCCTGGAGGTAATTATAGAACTGGTAGATTCATAAATAACTTTATTATGGCATGAATGGTACAGGGATTGGTAGCGTAAATCACATAACACCCAGCATTAGCGTTGAAGTTGGGAGAATTTCGTGGATAAAGTATGCTGCTTTGTTGTCGGATTTACCACTGTGCTATTACTAGGTATTAAATCACTTGTAAGTTGACTCCTCAAAAACGAGTTGGTAACATTACGCGATTGTATGAGTGAAAAGAAGTTATTTCATCCTTAATGTGTACGATTGTGTTACTTATTGTCTCTTTGCTTGAAGGTGCATTGTTGATTCCCCGTTTAGTTAAAGATGCGTTGCAAGGTACGACTTAGTCCAGAACGAGAGAATACACAGGAAACCGGACCTAGGATAACGCTGAATGCCCAAGAGGAGGGATCAGCTGCAGTGCAGATCTTAGGTGGTGTGGATACCTGGTAAGATCACTTCATCAAAAAAGTATAACTGCTTGCATAAAGTTAGCAAAGGCAGAATTCAAGGTGTGCATCGCTATGCACATAAAAGTACCATTCATTCGCTTTGACAATCACATGCATTTAGCATTTAGGTGTGAGTCACAGTTTGAAGACAACAGTCGTCCAATAAGTTTGGGAACGCCACGGCAGTTATGCTTCGCTCTAAAAACACTTCCACGTATCTTAAACAGTGTAATCACACACTGTAATGCAATTGTGTTACGCTCATCGCGTTCTCAAGGCTGCAATGTAGCGGATCCACATCATTCAAGCGGATCAATGATGGTGAGGCTAACTGTGATACTATTGGAGTAGAATTTCCATGCACACACACACACACACACACGTACACATGCATACAGGTAGAAATGAAGTTAGTAAACCAATGACATTCTATATTTAGCAAATATAAATGCACGTGTACATGTACTCTTATGTTTACAAAATAGGCTTACATATACAGAGTGTGGATTTTCTAGATCACTACAAAATGTCA